>WNWK01059615.1:0-10147 GCA_009830355.1 Cherax destructor | reverse complement strand
CAAAAGTTTTAAAAGCCCCAAATAAACAATATCGAATTCTTTATGGGATCAACAGCCTAAAAAAGCTTTACTGAAAAAAGGTTAATAAATTAGATAGGCGGAAAACGGCCCTCGTGAATCCTCGGGTATCATTAATCAAATTATGGTTATCTAGATGGTTTTAATAATATCAGCTAAAATTGACTCTAGAAATTTCCCTACAATTGGGTCAGGCTTATTGGGCGGTAGTTAGACGGTAGTGACTTGTCCCCTGCTTTAAAAATAGGAATTACATTAGCCATCTTCCACATATCAGACACTACACCTGTTTGAAGAGATAAATTAAAAATGTTGGGATATTGGTTAAAGGTTCCATTTTGCATTCCTTAAGAACCCTTGAAAAAAGCTCATCAGGACCCGGCGATTTTTTTTTGTTTCAGTCGGTCCAGCTGTTTCATAATCATTTCGCTAGTGACTGTGATATTACATAATTTATTTTTTCTTCTGGGCCTCTGTAAAAATTAATTACTGGGATATTATTAATGTCTTCCTGTGTGAAAACCGAGAGAAAATAATTATTAAAATGAGCACATATCTTTTCTCCTTGTCAGTAAGATGCCCAAAGTTTTTTTTAAGGGGGACCTATCTTATCCCTAATTTTTGTTCTATAAACTAATCTCAACTCGTCCATCTTTTTCCCTCCCTTTGACTATTGGTGTAATATATTTTAGAGACCCTCCTTTCTCTTTACCCTTCCTGCTCATCTCTGTTTTTCCACTATACCTATTACTGTCCTTGTCATCTAGTGTCCTTACTTTTCCCCTATCCAACCCTTTTTCTTTTACTAGTTCTCCTACAACCTTTATTACTACACTGGGACTTTCTGTTTTCCCCCCCCAAAAACCCCTACCACTAACTATTTCTAGTTTAAAGCCCCAACAGCTCCCCCCCACTGCAGTTAACATAAGAACATAAAAACATAAGAAAGGGAGGAACACTGCAGCAGGGGCCCGTTGGGGCCCCCAAATAGGCAGGTCCTTCACAATCCGTCCCACTAACAGAATATTTGCTCAACCCAATTTTCAATGCTACCCAAAAAATGCTTTTTACAATTCTACCCACTCATGCGCGAGTCCCCAAATCCAACCCCCAAAAAGAACATAAGAACATAAGAAAGGAGGAAACTGCAGCAGGCCTGTTGGCCCATACTAGGCAGGTCCTTCACAATCCGTCCCACTAACAGAATATTTGCTCAACCCTATTTTCAATGCTACCCAAGAAATAAGCTTTGACAATTCTACCCACTCATGCGCGAGTCCCACTCAAATCCAACCCCTCTCACTCATGAATTTATCCAACCTAAATTTGAAACTACCCAAGGTCCTAGCTTCAATAACCCTACTAGGCAGACTGTTCCACTCATCAACTACCCTATTTCCAAACCAATACTTTCCTATATCCTTTCTAAATCTAAACTTATCTAACTTGAACATAAGAACATAAGAACATAAGAAAGGAGGAACACTGCAGCAGGCCTGTTGGCCCATACTAGGCAGGTCCTTCACAATCCGTCCCACTAACAGAATATTTGCTCAACCCAATCTTCAATGCTACCCAAGAAATAAGCTTTGACAATTCTACCCACTCATGCGCGAGTCCCACTCAAATCCACCCTCTCACTCATGAATTTATCCAACCTAAATTTGAAACTACCCAAGGTCCTAGCTTCAATAACCCTACTAGGCAGACTGTTCCACTCATCAACTACCCTATTTCCAAACCAATACTTTCCTATATCCTTTCTAAATCTAAACTTATCTAACTTGAATCCATTATTGCGGGTTCTCTCTTGGAGAGATATCCTCAAGACCTTATTTATATCCCCTTTGTTAATACCCATTTTCCACTTGTATACCTCGATCATGTCTCCCTCATTCTAGTCTTACAAGTGAATGTAATTTTAGGGTCTTCAATCTTTCTTCGTAAGGAAGATTTCTAATGCTATGTATTAATTTAGTCATTCTACGCTGAATGTTTTCTAACGAATTTATGTCCATTCTGTAATATGGAGACCAGAACTGAGCTGCGTAATCTAGGTGAGGCCTTACTAATGATGTATAAAGCTGTAATATAACCTCTGGACTTCTGTTGCTAACACTTCTTGATATAAATCCCAGTAATCATTTGCCTTATTACGTACGCTTAGGCATTGCTGTCTTGGTTTAAGGTTGCTGCTTACCATCACCCCCAAGTCCTTCTCGCAATCTGTATGGCTAAGTTCTACGTTATTTAACTTATAAGTGCTTGGGTTATGGACACTCCCGAGCTTCAGAACCTTGCATTTATCTACATTGAACTGCATCTGCCACTTTTCTGACCACGAATTAAGTTTGTCTAAATCTTCCTGAAGTTCTATGACATCTATGTTTGAATCAATTATCCTACCTATCTTCGTGTCGTCGGCGAATTTGCTCATATCACTAGTAATTCCCTCATCAAGGTCATTGATATATATTAAGAACATAAGAACATAAGAACATAAGAAAGGAGGAACACTGCAGCAGGCCTGTTGGCCCATACTAGGCAGGTCCTTCACAATCCGTCCCACTAACAGAATATTTGCTCAACCCAATTTTCAATGCTACCCAAGAAATAAGCTTTGACAATTCTACCCACTCATGCGCGAGTCCCACTCAAATCCAACCCCTCTCACTCATGAATTTATCCAACCTAAATTTGAAACTACCCAAGGTCCTAGCTTCAATAACCCTACTAGGCAGACTGTTCCACTCATCAACTACCCTATTTCCAAACCAATACTTTCCTATATCCTTTCTAAATCTAAACTTATCTAACTTGAATCCATTATTGCGGGTTCTCTCTTGGAGAGATACCCTCAAGACCTTATTTATATCCCCTTCGTTAATACCCATTTACCACTTGTATACCTCGATCATGTCTCCCCTCATTCTACGTCTTACAAGTGAATGTAATTTTAGGGTCTTCAATCTTTCTTCGTAAGGAAGATTTCTAATGCTATGTATTAATTTAGTCATTCTACTGAATGTTTTCAACGAATTTATGTCTATTCTGTAATATGGAGACCAGAACTGAGCTGCGTAATCTAGGTGAGGCCTTACTAATGATGTATAATGCTGTAATATAACCTCTGGACTTCTGTTGCTAACACTTAAGAACATAAGAACATAAGAACATAAGAAAGGAGGAACACTGCAGCAAAAATAACAATGGGCCTAAGACTGATCCCTGTGGAACACCACTTGTTACAAGTCCCCATTCGGATTTAACCCCATTTATGCACACTCTCTGCTTCCTATTGGTGAGCCATGACTCGATCCATGACAGCACTTTTCCCCCAATGCCATGAGCTGCCACTTTCTTTAACAGTCTCTGGTGCGGTACTCTATCAAAAGCCTTACTAAAGTCTAAATAAACAATATCGAATTCTTTATCGTGATCAACAGCCTCAAAAGCTTTACTGAAGAAGGTTAATAAATTAGATAGGCAGGAACGGCCCCTCGTGAATCCATGCTGGGTATCATTAATCAAATTATGGTTATCTAGATGGCTTCTAATAATATCAGCTATAATTGACTCTAGTAATTTGCCTACGGTAGTTAGACGGTAGTGACTTGTCCCCTGCTTTAAAAATAGGAATTACATTAGCCATCTTCCACATATCAGACACTACACCTGTTTGAAGAGATAAATTAAAAATGTTAGATATTGGTTCACAGAGTTCCATTTTGCATTCCTTAAGAACCCTTGCAAAGCTCATCAGGACCCGGCGATTTATTTTGTTTCAGTCGGTCCAGCTGTTTCATAATCATTTCGCTAGTGACTGTGATATTACATAATTTATCTTCTTCTGGGCCTCTGTAAAAATTAATTACTGGGATATTATTAATGTCTTCCTGTGTGAAAACCGAGAGAAAATAATTATTAAAAATAGAGCACATATCATTCTCCTTGTCAGTAAGATGCCCAAAGTTATTTTTAAGGGGCTATCTTATCCCTAACTTTTGTTCTATAAACCTGGAAAACTTTTGGGTTAGTTTTTGAATCCCTAGCAACTTTAATTTCATAGTCCCGTTTAGCTTTTCTTATTCCCTTTTTAACGTCCCTCTTAATGTCAGTATACTGATTTATAAGATGACCCTCACCTCTTTTTATGCGCCTATAAATTCCTTTCTTCTGCCCTAAAAGATATTTGAGCCTATTATTCATCCATTTTGGGTCATTTCTACTTGATCTAATTTCTTTATACGGGATAAATGTTCTTTGGGCAGCCTGTATAGTGTTAAGAAAACTGTCATATTGATACCTCTCTTCTTCACCCCAGTCCACAGTTGATAAGTGTTCTCTAAGTCCATTATAATCTGCTAAGCGAAAATCTGGGACCATTACTGAATTATCCCTACTATCATACATCCATTCAATGCTAAAGGTAATTGACTTGTGGTCGCTTGAGCCGCGTTCCTCTGTAATTTCTAAATTATTAACAAGGGTTTCTTGCTTGCCAGAACCAAGTCAAGTAGGTTATTTCCCCTTGTAGGTTCTGTTACAAACTGCTTCAAAAGCAATCCTGAACTACTTCTAAAAAGTCGTTAGATTCTAAATTCCCTGTCATGAAATTCCAATCAATCTGACTAAAGTTAAAGTCCCCTAGAATTACTACGTTATCGTGTCTTGTGGCCTTAACAATTTCCTCCCAAAGTAGTCTCCCTTGTTCCCTATCTAAGTTTGGAGGACGGTAAATCACGCCTAAAATCAATTTTTCACACCCTCTGAAAATTCTATCCAGACAGACTCTGTATGTGTTAATTCAGACTTTATACCCGTTTTTATGCAACAATTTAAATGATCACGGACATAGAGTGCCACCCACCCCTTTCCGATACTTCTGTCTACTTGGAACAATTTAAAACCCTGAATGTGACATTCGGCAGGCAAGTCCCGATTTTTCATATTAAACCATGTCTCAGTTATTGCAAAAACATCAATATTACCCGTACTTGCAACTAATCTCAACTCGTCCATCTTATTCCTAGCACTACGACTATTGGTGTAATATATAAATAGAGACCCTCCTTTCTCTTTACCCTTCCTGCTCATCTCTGATTTTCCACTATACCTATTACTGTCCTTGTCATCTAGTGTCACTAGCTTTCCACTATCCAACTTATTCTGCCTATTACTAGTTCTCCTACAACTTATAATATTACTACACTGGGACTTCTCTGTTTTCCCCCCAAAACCCATACCACTAACTATTTCTAGTTTAAAGCCCTAACAGCTCCCTCCACTGCAGTTGCCAGTGCCCCCACCCCAGACCTGGATAAGTGAACCCCATCCCTGGCATACATGTCATTTCTGCCATAGAAGAGGTCCCAGTTGTCAATGAATGTTACTGAATTTTCCTTACAGTATTTGTCCAGCCAGCAATTGACACCAATTGCCCTGGACAGCCATTCATTTCCAACTCCTCTCCTTGGCAAAATACCACATATGACAGGGTTCCCACCCTTCTTCCTAATTATGTCTATTGCTGACCTAAACCTGCTAGTCAGGTCCTCACTCCTACGTCTGCCAACATCGTTGCCTCCAGCACTGAGACAGATAATAGGATTGCTCCCATTACCTCTCATGATGTCGTCCAGACGGCTAACAATATCCTCCATCCCAGCCCCAGGAAAGCAAACCTTCTGTCTCCTACTCCTATCAATCAAACAGAAAGCCCTATCCATGTACCTAACCTGACTGTCCCCAACAACAACAATGTTTTTACCTTCCTTTGTGTCTTTCGTCGTGACGCTCCCAGAAGTCGACTCACATTCATCGGGTAGCACGGAGAATGGGTTCGATGTTTCCACAACATTCTCCTGGGTCTTCGTTGTTTCTACCTCTCCACCCGTCCTCTTGAGCCTTAACTTTGTCCCATGCTGAGCCACTGTCCAGGTTCCTTTCCTGGCTTGAGGATTCTCAACAGGAGGATTACTACGAATCCTCTTGTTTTCCTCAGTCAGTCGCTGTATCTCAAGCTTAGCTACCCTCAGTTCTTCCTTCAGCTGCTGGTAGAGTAGCTCAAGAGAGGACATCTTCTTCAGATTGACAGGTTCTCTCTTGGAGAGATATCCTCAAGACCTTATTTATATCCCCTTTGGTAATACCCATTTTCCACTTGTATACCTCGATCATGTCTCCCCTCATTCTACGTCTTACAAGTGAATGTAATTTTAGGGTCTTCAATCTTTCTTCGTAAGGAAGATTTCTAATGCTATGTATTAATTTAGTCATTCTACGCTGAATGTTTTCTAACGAATTTATGTCCATTCTGTAATATGGAGACCAGAACTGAGCTGCGTAATCTAGGTGAGGCCTTACTAATGATGTATAAAGCTGTAATATAACCTCTGGACTTCTGTTGCTAACACTTCTTGATATAAATCCCAGTAATCTATTTGCCTTATTACGTACGCTTAGGCATTGCTGTCTTGGTTTAAGGTTGCTGTTTATCATCACCCCCAAGTCCTTCTCGCAATCTGTATGGCTAAGTTTTACGTTATTTAACTTATAAGTGCTTGGGTTATGGACACTCCCGAGCTTCAGAACCTTGCATTTATCTACATTGAACTGCATCTGCCACTTTTCTGACCACGAATTAAGTTTGTCTAAATCTTCCTGAAGTTCTATGACTTCTATGTTTGAATAAATTATCCTACCTATCTTCGTGTCGTCGGCGAATTTGCTCATATCACTAGTAATTCCCTCATTAAGGTCATTGATATATATTATAAATAACAATGGGCCTAAGACTGATCCCTGTGGAACACCACTTGTTACAAGTCCCCATTCGGATTTAACCCCATTTATGCACACTCTCTGCTTCCTATTGGTGAGCCATGACTCGATCCATGACAGCACTTTTCCCCAATGCCATGAGCTGCCACTTTCTTTAACAGTCTCTGGTGCGGTACTCTATCAAAAGCCTTACTAAAGTCTAAATAAACAATATCGAATTCTTTATCGTGATCAACAGCCTCAAAGCTTTACTGAAGAAGGTTAATAAATTAGATAGGCAGGAACGGCCCTCGTGAATCCATGCTGGGTATCATTAATCAATTTATGGTTATCTAGATGGCTTCTAATAATATCAGCTATAATTGACTCTAGTAATTTGCCTACAATTGAGGTCAGGCTTATTGGGCGGTAATTTGACGGTAGTGACTTGTCCCCTGCTTTAAAAATAGGAATTACATTAGCCATCTTCCACATATCAGACACTACACCTGTTTGAAGAGATAAATTAAAAATGTTAAATATTGGTTCACAGAGTTCCATTTTGCATTCCTTAAGAACCCTTGCAAAAAGCTCATCAGGACCCGGCGATTTATTTTGTTTCAGTCGGTCCAGCTGGTTTGGAAATAGGGTAGTTGATGAGTGGAACAGTCTGCCTAGTAGGGTTATTGAACATAAGAACATAAGAAAGGAGGAACACTGCAGCAGGCCTGTTGGCCCATACTAGGCAGGTCCTTCACAATCCGTCCCACTAACAGAATATTTGCTCAACCCAATTTTCAATGCTACCCAAGAAATAAGCTTTGACAATTCTACCCACTCATGCTCGAGTCCCACTCAAATCCAACCCCTCTCACTCATGAATTTATCCAACCTAAATTTGAAACTACCCAAGGTCCTAGCTTCAATAACCCTACTAGGCAGACTGTTCCACTCATCAACTACCCTATTTCCAAACCAATACTTTCCTATATCCTTTCTAAATCTAAACTTATCTAACTTGAATCCATTATTGCGGGTTCTCTCTGGAGAGATATCCTCAAGACCTTATTTATATCCCCTTTGTTAATACCCATTTTCCACTTGTATACCTCGATCATGTCTCCCCTCATTCTACGTCTTACAAGTGAATGTAATTTTAGGGTCTTCAATCTTTCTTCGTAAGGAAGATTTCTAATGCTATGTATTAATTTAGTCATTCTACGCTGAATGTTTTCTAACGAATTTATGTCCATTCTGTAATATGGAGACCAGAACTGAGCTGCGTAATCTAGGTGAGGCCTTACTAATGATGTATAAAGCTGTAATATAACCTCTGGACTTCTGTTGCTAACACTTCTTGATATAAATCCCAGTAATCTATTTGCCTTATTACGTACGCTTAGGCATTGCTGTCTTGGTTTAAGGTTGCTGCTTACCATCACCCCCAAGTCCTTCTCGCAATCTGTATGGCTAAGTTCTAGGACCTTGGGTAGTTTCAAATTTAGGTTGGATAAATTCATGAGTGAGAGGGGTTGGATTTGAGTGGGACTCGCACATGAGTAAATAGAATTATCAAAGCTTATTTCTTGGGTAGCATTGAAAATTAGATTGAGCAAGTGTTCTGTTAGTGGGACGGATTGTGAAGGACCTGCCTAGTATGGGCCAACAGGCCTGCTGCAGTGTTCCTCCTTTCTTATGTTCTTATGTTCTTATGTTTCATAATCATTTCGCTAGTGACTGTGATATTACATAATTTATCTTCTTCTGGGCCTCTGTAAAAATTAATTACTGGGATATTATTAATGTCTTCCTGTGTGAAAACCGAGAGAAAATAATTATTAAAAATAGAGCACATATCATTCTCCTTGTCAGTAAGATGCCCAAAGTTATTTTTAAGGGGACCTATCTTATCCCTAACTTTTGTTCTATAAACTTGGAAAAAACTTTTTGGGTTAGTTTTTGAATCCCTAGCAACTTTAATTTCATAGTCCCATTTAGCTTTTCTTATTCCCTTTTTAACGTCCCTCTTAATGTCAGTATACTGATTTATAAGATGACCCTCACCTCTTTGTATGCGCCTATAAATTCCTTTCTTCTGCCCTAAAAGATATTTGAGCCTATTATTCATCCATTTTGGGTCATTTCTACTTGATCTAATTTCTTTATACGGGATAAATGTTCTTTGGGCAGCCTGTATAGTGTTAAGAAAACTGTCATATTGATACCTCTTCTTCACCCCAGTCCACAGTTGATAAGTGTTCTCTAAGTCCATTATAATCTGCTAAGCGAAAATCTGGGACCATTACTGAATTATCCCTACTATCATACATCCATTCAATGCTAAAGGTAATTGACTTGTGGTCGCTTGAGCCGAGTTCCTCTGTAATTTCTAAATTATTAACAAGGGTTTCCTTGCTTGCCAGAACCAAGTCAAGTAGGTTATTTCCCTTGTAGGTTCTGTTACAAACTGCTTCAAAAGCAATCCTGAACTACTTCTAAAAGTCGTTAGATTCTAAATTCCCTGTCATGAAATTCCAATCAATCTGACTAAAGTTAAAGTCCCCTAGAATTACTACGTTATCGTGTCTTGTGGCCTTAACAATTTCCTCCCAAAGTAGTCTCCCTTGTTCCCTATCTAAGTTTGGAGGACGGTAAATCACGCCTAAAATCAATTTTTCACACCCCTTTGAAAATTCTATCCAGACAGACTCTGATGAAGGAAGGAATTGCAAGTGACATGAGTAAATTTGCTGATGATACAAAAATAGGCCGTATAATTCATTCTGAGGAGGATAACAGTGAACTCCAGGAGGATTTGGATAAATTAATGTCTTGGTCTGAAAAGTGGCAGATAACATAAGAACATAAGAACATAAGAAAGGAGGAACACTGCAGCAGGCCTGTTGGCCCATACTAGGCAGGTCCTTCACATTCCATCCCACTAACAGAATATTTGTTCAACCTAATTTTCAATGCTACCCAAGAAATAAGCTTTGATAATTTTATTTACTTATGTGCAATTCCCAATCAAATCCAACCCCTTTCACTCATGAATTTATCCAACCTAAATTTAAAACTACCCAAGGTCCTTGCTTCAATAACCCTACTAGGCAGACTGTTCCACTCATCAACTACCCTATTTCCAAACCAATACTTTCCTATATCCTTTCTAAATCTAAACTTATCTAACTTGAAACCATTATTGCGGGTTCTTCTTGAGAGATACCCTCAAGACCTTATTTATATCCCCTTTGTTAATACCCATTTTCCACTTGTATACCTCGATCATGTCTCCCTCATTCTACGTCTTACAAGTGAATGTAATTTAAGGGTCTTCAATCTTTCTTCGTAAGGAAGATTTCTAATG
>WNWK01059614.1:0-10147 GCA_009830355.1 Cherax destructor | reverse complement strand
AGGGGAAAAATTTTGGGGCCCCATGGTTGGTTACTTTTTTCTTTTTTTTTTAAAAAAAAAAAAAGAAAAAAAAAAAAAAAATAAAAAAAAAAGAAAAAAAAGGGGGCGTGGGGGAAATAGCTCCTAGGAAATGAAAGGGCGAAAATCCCCCCCCCAAAGAGGACCTAAACCCCAAAAGGCGATTTTTGCAGGGAACCCCGTCATACCCCCCCCTTCATCCAGAAACCCGCAACCCGGGATAGCACCTCCATCCACCGAGCCCCTCGGCAAAGGGCGGCCGGATATCCGCCCAAAATACCCCCTTTGGGCCACCCCCCGGAATCCAAGGGTCCCCCAGAGATCCCCGTCGCCCGAAGATCCCAAACCCCCCGGGAGCCGGAGGGATTGGACATCCCGGGCGTCCAGTTCCCCGGAAAACTCCCCCCGCCAAGAACCTAAAGGAAGGGGGAATGGCCCACGCCCTTCCCTCCTAGGAACTAAATGCCTGTGGAGAAAGTCCCAGGGAAAAAATGGGAAAAATAAGGGGGGAATGAGGAGGGGGGGAGGAGGAAAAAAAGGGAGGATGGGGGGGAAGGGGAAGGGGGGGGGGAAAGGGGTTGGGAAGAAAAGGTATCTGAGAAAAAACCCAGTAAAACCCCCCAAAGAAAATTTCCTGTAAGGCCCAGAAGGTGCAATCGAGTAAATTACCCGAGATGCCGCCAGTGCGGGTCTTTTCCGAACTGCAGATATTTAACCCTGGTGCTCTCGATGGCAGGGAATAGGGGAAGTGGTCTGAAAAAACAGGGAAGCAGGAGGGGCTTTTCCAAGGTAGGAATAGAACAGACATGGACAGCAGGGAAATTCCCCAAAGGAGGGGGAAGGGGGATGTCACATGAAGTATAAAGGTGGTAGTTGAAGGAAGACAAAGTGAATGTTAAAGAGAAAGGGCAAAAGCAAGCAGGGCGACGGACAAATAAAGAGCTCTATTAACATCTGTGACAAATCCTATCGTGGAAGGATTGCGGGTCATAGGAGGGTTACATAATAGCGAATGCGCGGCAATCAGAACAAGGATGGAATATTCAGCTTCCTTAGAGCTCTCAGCAGGGAAGAAGCAAAATGCACCAAGGCATCATCGTCAGTGATGAATGGGATGAGCTGAAGAAGCTGGGAGAGTTTGCCCGAATATATCTGGTCACCATAATGAGTTTAGTAAAGTGGTGCAGTGCGGGCAGAGGAGGTGCTACGATCAGCCCCGCGTAGAAAAAAAAGATCTCGCGAGGGTTTTAGGAGGTTCAGCTAGCTATGACAAGTTGCTTATTCAGAGAGGAGTAATGTGAGGTTTCAGGACAATCGGCGGTTCAAACAGGAGGCTGAAAACCTGACTGTATCACGTTCTGGGATACGTGAGCCTATAGGTACAACAGATGATCAGAGACCACTGAACGTCTAGTAAACGTAATTTGATGAGTTTTGCTACTAGAAAATTTAAACCTGTGAGAGGTGGCCCAATCGGAAACTTGGTTGACGGCATGCTGGAGGGAAACTGCAATGAGGTGACAGTCAGCACCCGCACAAGCTATAGCAAAGTCATCCACATAAAGCGATGACCAAATGTTGGATGGGAGAACTGATGCCAGATTATTTATAGCAAGGAGAAATAGTGTGGTTCTCAGAACACAACTTTGGGGGACACTTTCAGCTTAGACAAAGTCCAGGGAAAGCTCATTACTAACCCGGACACAAAAATGTCTTTCAGTTAAGAAAGCCTTAAGGAAATATGGTAGATTGCCTCGGATGCCTAAGGAGTGGGCCTGGGTCAAGATATTATACTTCCAAGTTGTCTCATAAGCCTTCTCAAGATCGAAAAAGATGGCAATAACTGAGTGGTTATTGGCAAAGGCATTACGAATATACGTATCCAAGTGCAGTAAAAGGTCAATGGCAGAACGGCCCTTACGAAAGCCATATTAACTAGTGGAGAGACTACTGTGAGTCTCTAAATACCACATCAAACGTCTATTAACTAGACGTTCCATCACCTTGCAAACTGCACTGGTAAGAGCGATGGGACAGTAGTGGGAGGTATCATGTCCCGTAGTACCCGGTTTGCAAAAAGGGAGAACAATAGCAGACTTCCACAGTTGGGGAATAACTCCTTGCGACCATATAAGATTAAAGAGTCATAAGAGGACAGTAAGAGGAGACTGATGTAAATGCTGTAGCATATGAATATGTATGCCGTCTGGCCCAGCTGCTGATGATCGGCAAGCACAGAGTGTTGCCTCCAGTTCTTAAAGGGTAAAAGGCACATTATAAGATTCTTCTCTGTGTGAAGAAAAATCTAAGGGCTTTAACTCGCTGGCAGACTTAGAAGAAAGGAACGAGGCATAGATGGAGCCCCTGAGAAATGCGGACCAGATGATTACCAATTTCAGTGGCAACGGCAAGAGGGTGTGCTATATCGACACCGGCAACCTGAAGTACAGGAGCCGGGTCGGGGGAGAATTTACCACTCAATTTCCGCACTTTCTTCCAGACTGCACTCATTGAGGAAGCTGAAGTAACCGTAGAAACATAATCTCGCCAGCAAGTGCGTTTAGCATCATGTATGACACGGCAAGCAATTGTTCTCTTCTGCTTAAAATCAAGAAGTCTCTCTGTGGTTCTGTTATACCGATACTTGCCCCACGCAGCGCGTCTCAAACGTACTGCCCGAGCACAAGCAGGAGACCAACAAGGCATGCACTTCTGAGAATGCTTGCCAGAGGTTTGGGGGATAGAATGTGAAGCTGCCGTGAAGACAGAGGACGAAAAGAGATGTAAAACCTCATCAATAGAGGACGAGGAAGGAACCTCATGAAAGGCAGTAAGATGTGTGTAAAGATCCCATTTTGCCCGGTCAAATTGACAGGGTGGGCTACGAGGAGGTGGAGAATACGAAGGGGACCTAAGGATGATTGGGAAATGATCGCTATCATGTAAGTCCAGGAGGAAAGACCAGGTGAAGTCAAGGACAGTTGATGAAGAGCAGATGGAAAGATCGATGCAGGAGAAAGAATGAGTTCAGGGATCGAAATGGGTAGGAGTACCCGTATTTAAAACATGGAGGGGATAGAAGCAAGAAATGCCTCCAACTAAATGCCATGGGAGTCACAGTGCGACCCTCCCCAAAGAAAATGGTGTGCGTTAAAATTGCCAAGTAATAGAAGGGGTGGTGGCAAGGAAGAAACCAGAAAATCAACATCTGGGATAGACAATGCTCACGAAGGGGAGAGATATAAAGAACAGTGTATACCACTTATTCAAGTGGATACGGGCTGCGGTGTAATGTAGAGAAGAATGAACATAGAGCTGATGGTATGGAACACCAGTGCGTATAAGAAGAGCACTTTCGTTAAAGGTTCCATCGGAAAAAGGATCCGATGAATATAACAAATCATAGCCTGAAAAGGGCCGGATAACAGAGGATTGCAATTTGGGTTCTTGCAAACAGACACCAACATAGGAAAACTGGGAGAGCAACACCTGAAGCTCACCCCGGTTACCCCTGAGGCCTCGGATATTCCACTGCAAATAAGCCATGATTTATAGAGAGAAAGATAGAAGTCGAAGTTAGAGGTATCTATGGACTAGGGTTAGAAAAGTCCTCGTGTAGAGGCAGCGGAACACTCGTAATCAGAGAAGGAGTGGGATGCTGTGAAGGAAGGAGGGGTGTAGACAGAGAAGAGAGAGGAGGAGGAACCGGAGGTGGAGCGGTGTCCATCAAAGTTCCAGACTCTGCAATAAATTCTGTGATAGCTTCCAGATATTCGGAAGACAAAGATGCAGAATGTGGGACTACATTAGAAATGGAAGGAGAGTGAGCAACCTTCGGGGAGACTATAGACTGTACTAAAGTAGAGGGCGAGGAGATGGAAGAGGAAACTGTCAAAGGGGTTGGGAGGGGACAGGAGTGGAAGTGGCCTGGGGAGGGACAGTCAGGGAAGGAACGTGAGAGGGGACAGGGGATGAATATATTGTACGAGGAGGAGGATGAACCTCCACACATGTTACAGAAATAGTTGGAGGCGAAGATCCCGGCAATAGGGATTTTTTGCCGGACTTATGAGAAGAAGGGGGGAACTGAGATTTATGTGGGGGATGAGAGAGTGTAGACACAGAACTGTGCGAGTGAGTAGAGGAAGGAGAGTGGACTGTATTGGATGCCGAGGTAGGGATCTCGGAGCCAAGAACAGCAAAAGGATTTGAGACAGGGGTGACGGAGGATGTTGTAACCACAGAGGAAGTCGAGGAATTTGGGACCCCAGAAGTGGGGCGATGTTTAGCAATGCGAGAATAGAAAATACGGGGAAGTCTCCCTTGAAGGCATAGATGAGAGATGGCCATAGCATATGAGAAGCCTTCCGCCTCTTTGAGACAACGGATTTCCCACTCATTCAGGTAAACCTGACAACGGCGAGAGTATGATAGATGTGCCTCATGACAGTTAAGGCAAGAGGGAGGTAAAGTACAAGAAGGACTGGCATGGTCGTCGGCACCACAGACTGGGCATTCGGCCATGGACCTGCAATATTTCGCTGGATGACCAAAACGCCAGCAATTTCTACACTGTTGTGGAGTAGGGGTCACCTTTCGAACTTGTAAACGTTGACCTGCAATGTAGACCGAAGGTGGGAGTTCATGGCAAACGTTAAATGAGCTATATTGCAAGAATAACGTCTTCGCTTATTGGCAGGGAGGACAAAAGTGTCAACCTTAAGGATAGGAAGTTCTTGGAGTTCAAGCTGCTCCAAAATGTCATCACCACATGTCTGGAAATTCTGTTGGACAATGGTGTGGGGTAAAATGACAGTACCACTACAAGAATTAAGAGAATGATGCTTGTCAATAGTGATAGGAATAGTATCTATGGCCGTAAGAAGAGAAAGATCGCGAGCATGGCCAGCATTCTGGACCGTGATGATGCGAGTGCCGCTCTTGAGAGCGTGAAACGAGATATCTTTACCTACATGGCGTAGGAGAGCTTTACCAATACTATGATCGGAAAGATAGGTAGTTGGAGTAGTAGGTCTTTAGAGTAAAAAACTTTGTCCATTGAGTAGTGTGAAACAAAGTGTTTAAGGGGAGTGTGTGATGTGCTGGTTGTTTCTGAGATGAACGAGAAGGAAGTGTCGAATCGTCATGTAAAAGTCTTGGTTGTTTGGATGTGGGACAGGGGGTGGTCCGATGTGGGATGGGCGAGCGATCCGAAAATTGCCGCACTGTTGAGGGAGAAGCCGGAATCAAGGTCAGAGAAGAGCGAAGGTCAGATGTGTCAAAAGCGGTCGGAATCCCGGTACCTGAAGCAGGTGATGAACCGGCACCAGCAAGTGGTACAAGGGCATTTGAGATGTCTGAAGAGTTGTCCATTAACGAGGCAGGGTCAGTACTGGGTGCGGTATCAGGAAGGGGCCCAGGGGTAGGTTCACAGTTTAGGGCATCCATGGTTAGGTTCACGGGCTAGGGCATCCATGGTTAGGTTTCTTCTTTCTTTTTGTTTTTAAGAAAAAAAAAAGAAGAGAAGAAAATAAAAAAAGAATAAAAAAAGGGGAAAACGTGGAGGAATAGCTCCTAGGAGGAATGAAAGGGGTGTAAATCACCCTCCACACCCAAGAGGACCTCAACACCACAAGTAGGGCAGATGCTGCATGGAACCCGTGCCATACCCTACCCTTCACGCCAGTAAACCAGCGATCCGGGATAGCAACCTCACATCCACCGAGCTATCTCAGCGGACAAAAGAGAGGGCGGCCGGATATCTGCCACCAAGCATACCTCCTTCAGTCACATCCCCTTGAATCGAAAAGGTGGCCTCCAGAGATACACCTGTCGCCCGAAAGATACCCAAAGCCACCCCTTGGGAGACCGGAGAGGGAGGGGCATCTCAGGTGATTCAGATTCCACGGCAAACTACACCACCACCAAGAACTTCAACGGAAACGGGAAGACCACAGTACCCTTCCCCCTACCTAGGAACTAGAATGCCTGTGGAGGGAAGCTCCCAGGAGAAAAATGGGAAGGAAATAAGGGAGGGATGAGGAGGAGGAGGAGGAGGAAAGGGAAAAGGGAGGATGGGGAAAATAGGAAGGGGAAGGGGGGGATTGGGGGGTAATTTGGTTCAGTCTGAGGAAGAAGTCCAAGAGGTCCAATTCCTCAGACTGATAGCCTCTTTACCACGACAAGGAGCCCCCCTTAAAGAGGGGAAGGTAGACAGTCGTCAGGATTTTCCGCACTATTTTCGATATCTTGATCATTGCTTTAGGTCATAAATTGATCAAAACCAAAGAATTCCTCTTCATTTCCACTCCCATCAGTGTCAGAACTATCAGTTAGGATGAGAAGAGTCCCAATTCGCTTCGGAGTGAGAGCTGCCTTGCCACGAGGCATGGTGAACAAAGTTTACTAAGGCAGCGTTCCCACAATGCAATGCGGGCACCCAGATATTTTTTGTTTACTGTGCACACTCACCATGCACACCCATTCTCTTAGATGTAGGCCTACCAGCCTTCTCGCGCTAAATTTGAGGCTGCTAGAAATTTGTCGAAGTACTACGGTTTGGACCCTGGCTTCAAAGCCGTAGAACTATGGCACAGACCCTGAAAGGGTTAATATCTTTATTTCTACAAGTACATGTACAAGGTATACAGGCCTAGCTGACAGGAATGACATACTGCTGTATAGAAAGCTGCTTGTTATGCTGAGCATTTCTGGCAAATTAGGTCAATTTTGTCTCAGGGTGCATCCCACACCAGCCAACTAACACCCAGGTACCCATTTTACTGATGTGAGAACATGGACAACAGGTGTATGGAAGAACACCCAATGTTTCCACCCTTGCCGGGAATCAAACAACGAACCCTCAGCATGGGAAGCAAGAGCTTTGCTAAGGGCCACACATGGAAGTCATTCTGCTTTGACACAAAGACAAATAAAATAATTTAAAATTAAAAAAATATTGTAGTTTCCCCCATAATTAATTATATTCAAAAACATGTGATAAACCACTATGGGTCACACAGCACTTGGAAAATGTGAGGGGTGGAGTGTAATCATATCTGATCCAAGAGATGTGAGGGGTAACTCTAATTTCTTGGATTAAGAGCTCATAAACAACATCAAGGCACCCATCCTTAAAAGGAATTCTCTAATGAATGTACTTTCTTGTGTTTTAGAAGATGAGATTATTGAGAAACGTTTTTTAGACATACAGAAAACGGCTATGGTTTTTCTTGTGTATGAACTCTCAAGTGTTGTATTAGGGATGACCTATGTGAAAAGTCTTTTAGACATTCAGAACACTTATATGGTTTTTTTTGTGTATGAACTCTCATGTGTTGTATTAGGGTTGACCTACGTGAAAAGTATTTCAGACATTCAGAACACTGATATGGTTTTACTTGTGTATGAACTCTCAAGTGATGTATTAATGATGGCCTATGTGAGAAGTCTTTTAGACATTCAGAACACTTATATGGTTTTTCTTGTGTATGAACTCTCATGTGTTGTATTAGATTAAATTTATATGTAAAGACTTTTAGACATTCAGAACACTGATATGGTTTTTCTTGTGTATGAACTCTCATGTGTTGCATTAGATGTGATTTCCGTGAAAAGTCTTTTAGACATTCAGAACACTGATATGGCTTTTCTTGTGTATGAGCTCTCAAGTGATGTATTAATGATGACCTATGTGAAAAGTCTTTTAGACATTCAGAACACTTATATGGTTTTTCTTGTGTATGAACTCTCATGTGTTGTTTTAGATTAAATTTACGTGAAAAGTCTCTTAGACATTCAGAACATTTATAAGGTTTTTCTTGTGTATGAACTTTCATGTGTTGTATTAGAATAAATTTATTTGAAAAGACTTTTAGACATTCAGAACAGTTATATGGTTTTTCTTGTGTATGAACCATCATGTGTTGTACTAGATGTGATTTTTGTGAAAAATCTTTTAGACATTCAGAACACTTATAAGGTTTTTCTTGTGTATGAACTCTCATGTGTTGTTTTAGATTAAATTTATGTGAAAAGTCTCTTAGACATTCAGAACACTTATAAGGTTTTTCTTGTGTATGAACTCTCATGTGTTGGTTTAGATTAAATTTATGTGAAAAGTCTCTTAGACATTCAGAACACTTATATGGTTTTTCTTGTGTATGAACCCTCATGTGTTGTATTAGATGTGATTTATATGAAAAGTCTTTCAGACATTCAGAACACTGATATTTTTGCTTTCTTGAAGGAACTCTAATGTACTGCATTTTGTTTTCTAATCTGTAAAGTCATTTAGGTACTTAACACTTTCATTGTTGTGACTCCCAAAACTTAGTGTTGACAGTAACAATTTTTCAAGTGGCAAAATATCTTTTTCTTAAGTTATGACACAACAAATGCAACATTAGATGAAAAACCTTGGGAATTATATTCAACCACAATTATATAAATCAGCAATTTTGCCCATTTTACATCCTATTTTAGCCTATTCCAGTTCCTAGCTAATATACATTCTTTTCTATTGATTTAGCACAGGAAACCAACCATTCAACTATAAAAAGATAATACAACTAATTTCACCAACTCAAAAAATTCTAATATAAAAACAGAGTACAATAATTTATGTTAGAAATTATTGGAGAACCCAGAAGTGAGAACCCTGCAGTACGAAAGTCTGGAGATGGCAAAGCACATCAAGCCTCCATGTTGGGTCACAGACTCTCTCCAGGTTGAAAAAGACTGCCTCTGCAACATAAATATTAGAATAGTAATGGTTATGCAGTGATTATACTGTCAGGTGAAGAAAGCATAATGATGATGAGAATGAACTAGTGGTAGACAGAATTATTATAACAGTTGAGAATAAACTAGTGATGTGAAGAAAAATTCTCCAGAAAAGGGGATACAGTGGACCCCCGCTATTCGAACGGCTCGGCAATAGAACATATCGTTATTAGAACAAGAAAATCGATATTGCCATGCAAACAAAATATCACGATTCGAACAAGTGCGTCCATCACCTGTCCGCCCAGGCGCTTGGAGAGCCAGTCCCGCGTTGTTTACACTCCAGAGAACATTACCCTGCACGCTCATCCAGACATTTCACACTTAATTATAATTGTTTGGAGTTTGTTCATTAAGTGTGAGGCAGTGGAGAGAGGCAGTGGTGGTTGAGGCAGTGGTGGTTGAGGCAGTGGTGGTTGAGGCAGTGGTAGAGGCAGTGGTGGTTGAGGCAGTGGTGGTAGAGGCAGAGGCAGTGGTGAAAGGCAGTGGTGGTAGAGGCAGTGGTGGTAGAGGCAGTGGTAGTAGAGGCAGTGGTAGTAGAGGCAGTGGTAGTAGAGGCAGTGGTAGTAGAGGCAATGGTGATAGAGGCAGAGGCAGTGGTGAAAGGCAGTGGTGGTAGAGGCAGTGGTAGTAGAGGCAGTGGTAGTAGAGGCAGTGGTAGTAGAGGCAGTGGTGATAGAGGCAGAGGCAGTGGTGAAAGGCAGTGGTGGTAGAGGCAGTGGTAGTAGAGGCAGTGGTAGTAGAGGCAGTGGTAGTAGAGGCAGTGGTAGTAGAGGCAGTGGTGGTAGAGGCAGTGATGGTAGAGGCAGTGGTGGTAGAGGCAGTGGTGAGAGGCAGTGGTGGTAGAGGCAGTGGTGAGAGGCAGTGGTGGTAGAGGCAGTGGTGAGAGACAGTGGTAGAGGCAGTGGTGAGAGGCAGTGGTGAGAGGCAGTGGTGAGAGGCAGTGGTGGTAGAGGCAGTGGTGGTAGAGGCAGTGGTGGTAGAGGCAGTGGTGGTAGAGGCAGTGGTGGTAGAGGCAGTGGTGAGAGGCAGTGGTGGTAGAGGCAGTGGTGGTAGAGGCAGTGGTGAGAGGCAGTAGTGGTAGAGGCAGTGGTGGTAGGCAGTGGTGAGAGGCAGTGGTGGTAGAGGCAGTGGTGGTAGAGGCAGTGGTGGTAGAGGCAGTGGTGGTAGAGGCAGTGGTGAGAGGCAGTGGTGGTAGGCAGTGGTGAGAGGCAGGTAGGGGTGGTAGAGGCAGTGGTGGTAGAGGCAGTGGTGGTAGAGGCAGTGGTAGGTAGAGGCAGTGGTGGTAGAGGCAGTGGTGGTAGAGGCAGTGGTGGTAGGCAGTGGTAGAGGCAGTGGTGGTAGA
>WNWK01059613.1:0-10147 GCA_009830355.1 Cherax destructor | reverse complement strand
AAACCAGTTAATTGATTTAGTTGGACTTGAGTCCGGGAAATGGGAAAAGCCTGCATTTTAAAGGGAGGGTCTGAGATAGTACAGCGGGGAGGACTTTTCCAGCTGCTATCTGATCCTCTGCAAAGACAGTGATTATGTAGAGTGGGTAAAAGTGTTGAATGATGATGAAAGTATTTTCGGGGATTTTCTTCTTTTGGGTCACTCCTTGGGTGGGGGGCGGCCATTTTTGGAAAAAAAAAAAAAAAATATTGTATATATATATATATATATTATAATATAATAAAAAAAATATTTTTAATATATATATATATATTATTTTTTTTTTTTATTAACACAGGGCCCCCCCACCAAGGGGTCCCCAAAAAAAAAAAATTTCATCATTTTTCCTCCATCCACCCCATCACTGTCTTCCAGGGGGGTGCTTCCCTAAAAAAAACTGAAACATTAACCCCCCCCTTCAGAGTGCAGACCTGTATTTCCCCATCTCCAGGACTCAAGCCCGCCTCCCGGGTTTCCTAAACCCTTTCATAAATGTTCTTTGCTAAACCCCCAACGCAGAATATTAAAACCATTTGTCTCCATTCACTCCTATCAAATACATCAAAATGCTTCGGGCCCAAACCCCCCGCCCCAAAAACCCTTTCCCTCCCCCCAAACCCTTTTCCTGGGCCCCCCCCTACCCCCCCTTTCCCCTCCACACAGATTTATCCCTCTCGAAGTTATTCTGTCTCATTTCATTCTCTCTGCCCGAACCACCTCAACAACCCTCCTCAGCCCTTCTGGATAAAGTTTGAATCCCCCCCTCCCCCCTAATTTCCAAACTCCGATCTCTGCATTATTTCACACCCCACATTGCCCTCAGACTGACATTCCACCCTCCAGCCTCCCGTTGAAAATTTCATCCCCCATGTTCACCCCCATATAAGAGTGTTGGTATAACTATACTCCCATTCCCTTCTTCTTCCATGGACAAAGTTTTTTTGTCCCCCAAACCCCAAGTGCTCCATCCCCCTTTTCCTCATCAATTCTATGATTCCCCTCATCCTTCATAACCCATCGGGGACATGTCCACTCCCAAATATCTGAATACTTTCCCCTCCTCCATCTTCCCTCCAATCTGATACCCAAACTTTCATCACCTAATTTTTTTTGTTATCCTCATCCCCTATTTTCCTATTTTCACTTTTTTTCTTCTTTTACACACCCTACCAAATTCATCCCCCAACCTCTGAAACTTCTCTTCAGAATCTCCAAAAGAAAGTGTCATCAGCAAAAGCAACTGTGACAATCCCACTTTGTATTTAATTCTTTATTTTTTAACCCCACACCTCTTGCCAAGACCCCGCTTTCCCTTTTTTAAAACCCCCATCTATAAATATATTGAACAACCACGGTGACATCACACATCCTTGTCTAAGGCCCACTTTTACTGGGAAATAGTCCCCTTCCCTCCTACACACTCTAACCTGAGCCTCACTATCCTCATAAAAACTCTTCACTGCTTTCAGTACCCTTCCTCCTATTCCATACACCTGCAACATCTGCCACATTGCCCCCCTATCTACCCTATCATACGCCTATGTTTCACTGTAAACACTTGGTCTACACACCCCCTACCTTTCCTAAAGCCCCCTTGTTCATCTGCTATCCTGCTTTCTGTCTTACTCTTAATTCTTTCAATAATAACTCTACCATACACTTTACCAGGTACACTCAACAGACTTATTCCCCTATAATTTTTGCACTCTCTTTTGTCCCCTTTGCCTTTATACAAAGGAACAATACACGCTCTCTGCCAATCCCTAGGTACCTTACCCTCTTCCATACATTTATTAAATAATAGCACTAACCACTCCAAAACTATATCCCCACCTGCTTTTAACATTTCTATCTTTATCCCATCAATCCCAGCTGCCTTACCCCCTTTCATTCTACCCACTGCCTCATGAACTTTCCCCACACTCACAACTGGCTCTTCCACACTCCTACAAGATGTTATTCCTCCTTGCCCTATACACGAAATCACAGCTTCCCTGTCTTCATCAACATTTAACAACTCCTCAAAATATTCCCTCCATCTTCCCGATACATCTAACTCTCCATTTTATAACTCTTCTCTCATATTTTTAACTGTCAAATCCATTTGTTCCCTAGGCTTCCTCAACTTATTATTCTCACTCCAAAACGTTTTCTTATTTTCAACAAAATTTGTTGATAACATCTCACCCACTCTCTCATTTGCTCTCTTTTTACATTGCTTCATCACTCTCTTAACCTCTCTTTTTCTCTCCATATACTCTTCCCTTCTTGCATCACTTCTACTTTGTAAAAACCTCTCATATGCTAACATTTTCTCCCTTACTACTCTCTTTACATCATCATTCCACCAATCGCTCTTCTTCCCTCCCGCACCCACTCGCCTGTAACCACAAACTTCTGCTGAACACTCTAACACTACATTTTTAAATCTACCCCATACATCTTCGACCCATTGCCTACACTCTACTAGCCCATCTATCCTCCAATAGTTGTTTATATCTTACCCTAACTGCCTCCTCTTTTAGTTTATAAACCTTCACCTCTCTCTTACTTACTGCTTCTATTTTCCTTGTATCCCATCTACCTTTTACTCCCACTGTAGCTATAACTAAAAAGTGATCTGATATATCTGTGGCCCCTCTATAAACATGTACATCCTGAAGTCTACTCAACAGTCTTTTATCTACCAATACATAGTCCAACAAACTACTGTCATTACGCCCTACATCATATCTTGTATACTTATTTATCCTCTTTTCTTAAAATATGTATTACCTATAACTAAACCCCTTTCTATACAAAGTTCAATCAAAGGGCTCCCATTATCATTTACACCTGGCACCCCAAACTTACCTACCACACCTCTCTACATGTTTCTCCTACTTTAGCATTTAGGTCCCCTACCAAATTACTCTCTCACTTGGTTCAAAAGTTCCTATACATTCGCTAACATCTCCCAAAATTCTCTCTCTCCTCTACACTCCTCTCTTCTCCAGGTGCATACACGCTTATTATGACCCACTTTTCGCATCCGACCCTTATTTTAATCCACATAATCCTTGAATTTACACATTTATATTCCTCTTCTCCTTCCATAACTGATCCTTCAACATTATTGCTACCTTCTTGCCTAACTTCAGATACTCTGTTAATCCATTTATTCTCACTGAAACTCGCCTACCTTCAGCTTTGTTTCGCAGAGCCAGGACATCCAACTTCTTTTCATTCATAACATCAGCAATCATCTCTTTCTTATCATCCGCACTACATCCATGCACATTCAAACAACCCAGTTTTATAAAGTTTTTCTTCTTCTCTTTTTTAGTAAATGTGTACAGGAGAAGGGGTTACTAGCCCATTGCTCCCGGCATTTTAGTCGCCTCATACGACACGCATGGCTTATGGAGGAAAGATTCTTTTCCACTTCCCCATGGACAATAGAGAAAATAAAAAGAACAAGAGCAATTAAGAAAAAGAAGAAAAACCTAGATGTGTGTATGTATATATATGCATGTGCATGCCTGTGTAGTGTGACCTAAAGTGTAAGTAGAAGTAGCTAGATATACCTGTTATCCAGCGTGTTTATGAGACAGAAAAAGACACCAGCAATCCTACCATCATGTAAAACAGTTTCAGGTTTCTGTTTCACAGTCACGTGGCAGGACGGTAGTACCTCCCTGGGTGGTTGCTGTCTACCAACCTACTACCTATATATATATATATATACACGTACAGTGGTACCTCGAGTTACGATGGTCCCCAAAATCGCCCTTTTATGTAAGTTTATTTTTTAAATGCTTTTGTAAGTATATTTTTGGGGTGTAAAAGGACTAGTCTATTTTACATTATTCTATGGGGATAATTCGTTGGTAATGGCATTTGAACAGCATTTCGAACGAAAATATCGTAATTCAGGTACCACTGTATATATATATATATATATATATATATTCAGTGGTACCTCGACTTACGATATTTTTCATTCCAGAATGCTGTTCAAGTGCCATTACCAAACGAATTTATCCCCATAGAATGATGTAAATAGACTATCTTTGACCCCAATCACCAAAGTTTAAAAATAAACTACATAAAGGAGTTTGAGGACTCGAGTCGAGGTACCACTGTATACATGACTCGACTTACGATGGTCCCCAAACACACCCTTTTATGTAAGTTTATTTTTTTAAATGCTTTTGTAAGTGTAATTTTGGGGGTCTAAACGGACTAGTCTATTTTACATCATTTCTGGTGCTAAAGTGTTTTACTCTTTTTTTTTACTATTATATTCCCTAAAGTGTTAACTTGTAATTAAGGTGCTATTTTTGGTGCTAAAGTGTTTTACTCTTTTTATTTACTATTATATTCCTAAAGTGTTAACCTCATTGTTTACTATTATATTCCCTAGATTTTATCTAAAATCTAACTGCCACAGTTCTCTTATTAATTTTTATTATAATAATTAAGGTGCTAACTCAGGTACTAATTTACTTTACTTTCATTGTTTGCTATCATTTTCCCTAGCTCCTTTATTCCCAGCTTTAGTAAACTACCATAGTTCAATTAATTGCATTTGTATAAATTGACTAAGGTACAAATTCACGTGCCAAGAACTCTGTCAAATACCCTGTATCTCTACAAACTCTTATTAAAAATTTATAATAATCAAATAGTTCCTAAGCATTTATTCTAGTATCATATTATTAAGTTTAGTATTATCTATTCTTCTCAGGTCTAGTTATAGAATCACATCAAATCTTATGATTACAGGAATTGATCCTGATATCAACCTATTATTAAATGACTTACATGATTCCAACAGCAACTGTAACTATTACACAGCAGATCAAGCAAAGACATTACTCAGAGCCAACAATAACATAACTATCTTCAATTACAATGTTAGATCTTTGAGCAAACATTATGATGACCTCACAGCACTACTCCAATCCTCCAGACCAATATGTCAATCATCACACTCACTGAGACCTGGCTGAAGCCTGATACTACAGATGTCTATGGCATCCCAGGTTACACAGCCATTCACAATTGCAGGACAGATCAGCGAGGGTGGAATAGCTATATATTACTCAGATCAACTTGAATGTATCAATAACTCTTGCATAAGGGATGAGCATGGAGAATATATTATAGCTAAATTTAAATCAAAAGACCTGCAAAACCCCTCACAGTGATAAACATCTACAGATTACCACAGTCAAACATTCACCAATTTAGTGAAAAACTAGGTAACCTAATAACTGATGCACACATGAACAAAGACCATTTGCTGCTCACAGGAGACTTCAATATAAATCTCCTACATGACCAGGACCCACAAGTAACAGAATTCACAAACACTATGAGCAACTGCTTGTTACTACCAACAATATCAAAACCTACAAGAATCTCCCAGACTAGTACCTCACTACTAGACCACATCTGGACTAATACTATAGCCCCTCTAAAATCAGGCATCATCACAGACAACACCACAGACCACTATCCGACCTTTCTCATAACTAATCTTGGTAAATTGCCCTAGATATTACAAAAGTTACCTTCAGACTACATAATGAGTCAGCTGTAAATAACTTTATAACAGCTATGATTAACATTGACTGGCATAATGAGTTAGAAACATATACAGATACTAATGAATGCATCAAGAATTTCCTTAACAAAACCCACCACCTCTATAACAAACATTGCCCTAAAAACTAAACAGATCACAGCTAAGAGACTTAACAATCCCTGGCTAACACCCAGCATCCTTAAATCCATTAACAAAAGGCACCAATATGAAAACAATACAGAAGGGTCTAATAACCAGAGAACAATCCAAACGCTACTCATCAACCCTTACCAGCCTGATAAGGAGATCAAAAAAATTGTATTATGAGAACAGACTCCAGAACATAAAAGGTGATATGAAAAAGACCTGGAAGACCCTATCTGCAATTCTAGGAAATAATAAGATAGCGAAAAACAACACCATCAAATTATCAAGAGCAGATGAACCTCTCTCACCTACTGAGACAGCAAACAGACTTAATGTTTTCTTCTCCACCATAGGAAAGAATCTAGCGAGTAAAATCCCAAGCTCAAACACCCGTCCAACAGACTACCTCACAAACACCTACCCTAATACGCTATTCCTAGCTCCTACCAACCCAATTGAAGTCTCGCTCATAATCAACACCCTTAAAAACAAGGCAGGAGATATAAACAGCCTACCAACTTTTATGTACAAAAAGCTTCACAGGTACTGTCACCAATCATAGCAACACTATTCAATAAATCCATTGAAGCCTCTACCTTTCCATCAATTCTCAAAATAGCTAGGGTCACCCGATCCACAAAGGAGGTGATCAAACAGACCTGAATAATTATAGACCAATTTCTAATTTACCATTGCTTTCTAAAATCTTCAAAAATTAATTCATAGACAAATCTATTCCTACCTTGTCTCACACAATGTACTCAACCCCTGTCAATTTGGATTCAGGACAAATAAGAGCACAAACGATGCTATTACACACATGTTGGAGTTAATATATACAGCACTTGAGAAAAAGAAGTCCCACTGGGAATCTTCATTGATCTCCGCAAAGCTTTTGATACAGTCGACCATGATTTACTGCTCACAAAATTAGCACACTATGGTATAAGGGCACCCACTCAACTACCTAAAATCATACCTCACCAACAGAAGCCAATACGTGTACACAAATGGAGAGAACTCTTCCACACAACCAATTACAATCGGAGTCCCTCAAGGAAGTGTCCTGGGGCCACTCCTATTCCTCATTTACATAAATGACCTACCGAATGCATCACAACTACTCAAACCCATTTTATTTGCAGATGACACAACATATGTCTTCTCTCACCCAGATCCAGTTATACTGGCCAACACTGTTAATGCCGAATTACAGAAAATATCAACATGGATGACGACTAACAAGCTTACTCTCAATACTGACAAGACCTACTTCATACAGTTTGGAAGCAAAGTCACAAATGTTCCACTTAACATAACACTTAATGGTACACCCATCACAAGACTCACAGAGGGAAAATTCCTAGGAATCCACCTTGACAGTAGCCTTAAATTCCAAACACATATACAACAAATTTCCAAGAAAATCTCAAGACAGTAGGCATATTATCAAAGATACGCTATTATGTACCTCAATCAGCTCTCCTTGCACTCTATCATTCACTTATCTACCCGTATCTCACCTATGGAATCTGTGCATGGGGATCAACAACGTTAAATCACCTTAGACCACTCATAACACAACAAAGGCCGCAGTCAGAATGATAACAAATTCCCACTCTAGACAGCATACTCCACCAATATTCAAAAGTCTCAAACTACTCACCGTAAAGAACATTCATACTTACTCTTGTGCCTACTACATATATAAAACTTTACACTCTAATATAAACCCTCTGCTCAAAACTCTCCTCACCAACTTTAATAGGACCCATGACCACAACACACGACACAGATCACTTTTTGATATACCCCGTGTTCATATCAACCTATGTAAAAATTCTATGCACATAAAGGGCCCCAGAATCTGGAATTCATTACCAGTAAATATTAAGATAATCTTGTCTGAAAATCAATTTAAGACTCAACTCAAAACCACCTACTCACCCAAACCTAAATGATCATGCTATAAACTACTTTGACAAATGCTCATTGTTACTTTCCTATACGATAATCTCAATTTTTAATAATATGTTACTATTATGTTACCCCCTACTCATATTATAAGTTAATGTCAAAATGCTCAATGTTATTTTCCTTAAGATAATCTCAATTCCATATTATCATTCAAGAATCTTAACACCTGTAAAATCTAAGATCTAATATCATTATATAATAATTTAAACAGTAAAATTTCATCATATTGTAATTTTGAAAATAATTTTTAACTAGAATAAACTCAATAAATTTCTCTAATATTAAGTACCTAGTTTTTAAGGACTAGAATAAGCTGCCCCTAATGCCATGGCATGTCAGTGGCTCTCCTTGCACTCAATTTACATTGTAACTTCCAATACCCATGTAACCTGCAATGAAATAAAATTTGTTTGTTTGTTTGTTTGTTTTAAGGAGATAAATTCGTTTGGTAATGGCACTTGAACAGCATTCTGGAATGAAAAAATATCGTAAGTCGAGGTACCACTGTATATATATATACACACACACACACACACACACAATGGACCCCCGGCTAACGAACAAAATTCATTCCAGAAGCCTGCTCAAGTGCCATTACCGAATGAATTTACTCCCTTAAGAAATAATGTCAAGTAGGTTAGTCCATTTCAGACCCCCAAAAATACACTTCCACAAGCACTTACAATATTATACTTACATAATTGTACGATTTCCAGGGTGTTCGTTAGCCGGGGGTCCACTGAATATGTATATACATGTACGTATATATTATATATACAGTGGTACCCCGACTTACGATGGTCCCCAAACACACCCTTTTATGTAAGTTGATTTTTTTAAATGCTTTTGTAAGTGTAATTTTGGGGGTCTAAAAGGACTAGTCTATTTTACATCATTTCTTATGGAGATAAATTCGTTTGGTAATGGCACTTGAACAGCATTCTGGAATGAAAAAATATCATAAGTCGGGGTACCACTGTACGTATATTTATATATACGTACAGTGGACCCCCGGTTTTCGTAATTAATTCGTTCCAGAATGCTGTTTAAGTGCCATCACCAAACGAATTTATTCCCATAAAGAATAATGTAAATTAGGTTAGTCCTTTTAGACCCCTAAAAATACACTTACAAAAATACACTTACATAATTGTTCAAGTTTGGAGCAGGACGAAAACCAGGGGTCCACTGTATATATATACGTATAGTTTATATATAAATGTCGTGCCGAATGGGCAAAACTTACAATTTTGGCTTAAATAGCAATGCTCTTCTTGCCGAGTAAGGCAAACGAAAATTTGTGTATGCAATGATTTAACAAAAATCCTTCTGAACCCAACGAAAAAAAATATATTTTATTGTGTTTGTTTATTATTTAATTATTGTAAACTTATCTAAAATATATTTAGTTGGATTAGGCTAAATTAAATTGCGCTTGTTATAATAAAGTTAGGTAAGTTTTCTAAGGTTCTTTTGGTACAAAATTATGAATTTTTACATTAACATAAATGAAAAAAAATATAGCTTTAAACATATAATACCCCTTAAGGAAGGTTCCTTGATGCTGGTGAGGGGCTCTTGATCTAGGGAATTGGATCTGTGCTCCAGTTCCCTGAATTAAACCTGAATACCTTCCACATCCCCCTAGAGACGCTGTGGCCTGTGGCCTGGTGGCAAAAGCTCTCGCTTCACACGGTGAGGGTCCATTTTCGATTCCCGGCGAAGGGGTGGAAACATTAGATGTTTCCCTACACCGGTTGTCTATGTTCACACATTAGTAAAATGGGTACCTGGTGTTACTCGACTGGTGTGGATCGCATCCTGGGACAAAACTGACCTAATTTGCCCGAAATGCTCTGCATAACAAGGTGCTTTCTATACGTATAGTAGTATGTCATTGATGTCAGTTAGGCTTGTATACCTTGTACATGTAAGTAAGTTTATTCAGGTATACACAAATACAGTTACATAGATTATCATACATAGCAGCATATGTGTAGAAAACCTAGGATAACCCAAAAAAGTCAGACAGTGACTTATTTCCATTGGGGTCCATTTAATACTTTAATATTATACAGTGTAGGTGTATATGTTATTATACTATAAAGGATATATATTAGGAATAAGGTAAAAATAGTTATTTACATATACAGTGGACCCCCGAGTATCGTAATTAATCCGTTCCAGGAGCTAGTACTTAACACGAAGTTTCGATCGAACCATATTCCATAAGAAATTATGTAAATACAATTAATCCGTTCCACAAAAAAATATTCACATACTAAATTAAAAACAATATATATATATACAGTGGTACCTGAGTTACGATGGTCCCAAAATCGCCCTTTTATGTAAGTTTATTTTTTTAAATGCTTTGTAGGTATATTTTTGGGGGTGTAAAAGGACTAGTCT
>WNWK01059612.1:0-10147 GCA_009830355.1 Cherax destructor | reverse complement strand
AACGAGCACACAGAATTTACCCCCAATAAAAACGTTTTCCCCTTGGGCCCTTTCTTTCCCTTTCCCTTTCCCAAAAGGGGACCCCCTTTAATCCGACTTTTGACTTTGGGAAACTGCCCACTAGCAAACTCTGGTTATACCCCCTGCCCCCTCAGCCCCTTCTTCTCGATCTTTTGCTCCCCTCTACCCCTGCATTTATCCACCGGCCCAAACCCCTGCACCCAAACCCCCTATAATCATCCATTTTCCCCCTTCCCTTGCACCCCTGCCAAAAACCTAAAAGGTTTAAACCCCTTTGGTTTAGTGTTTTATTTAATTATAAAAAATTTTTTCTGGCATTTATATGCTTTTTAAGGGGAAAAAAAGGTTTTGTTTTTTTCGGCAATGTCTGTTTAAAAGGGAAAACCCGGAATTTAAACCCCGCCGTATAAGGGGGCCCCAAACGAAATAAAACAAAAGGGGGTTCCCTAGTCCCTTTCTAGCATTTTATTTTAACAAAAAAAATATATGTATTTGTTTTTCAGTACAATATGACCCCAAAGAACTACTGGAGAGGACTTCATCATTACATTTTTGGGGTGTCCTGGGCAGGAACGCACGGGCGGGGTTTATATTGCTCCCCTTGATGATGCTGGAGAACAGGCAGTTAAAGGTTTTATGCTCGGGAAACGGGGGCCCATCATATGCAGGAACTCGTTTCCCTTGAAGTTATTTTAAAAGGGATGCCGGGAAAGAAACGGGTTTTGGGGGGTTAATTATAAAGGGAAAACGGGGGAAGTGGGGTGCACCCTTTTCCTGAAGGGGCGAGAAAAATCCGGGATATCACAGCGGGTTTTGGAGCTGGTTCTATTTTACTGGTTAGGGAAAAGCCCCAAAAACCCATCTCTTTTTAAATGTAAAGGGAAAAACCAGGTTATTTTGGGAAAATGTCTTCGTGGGGTATGGTGGTGGGGGGTTGGCAGATACCTCTGTTGCTTTCTGAACTTGAGGACATTCAAGAAGCATGTGTGTCTGATTGGGGTTTTTTTAATTCATTAAAACCAGTTTTAAATTATTAATAAAATTAAATATATTCCATTAAATACATTTCGTATTTAAATTCCCCTTTCATTTTTATCAAACTTTTAAATTTTCCCTTTCAAATTTGAATATACATCCGGGGGTTCCCAAACTATTGCATACTTTACTGGGAATCAAGTTTGAAAAAAGGGAAAAAGAGGATGGTTTTTTTTAAAAACACTTTTAAAAAACAAAAACCCGGCATAAAGGGTATCCAAGTCTTAAAATGTTAAATCAGTGGCCCCCTTTCAAATTTAAATTCATTCCAGAAGGCTGCTAAAGTCCTTACCTTAACCAATTTTTTAAAGACGGGGCTAACTGACTAGTGTGCGGGGGAGCCCCCAAGAATTTTACTTTTTGAATAATGTAGAGTAGGTTAGCCCATTTCAGCCCCCAAAAATTTTAATTTAAAAAAGTTCAAAAAGGTGATTAAACCGGGGGTCCCCCTTTTTTTTTTTTTTTTTTTTGAAAAATTCAGATTAAATAAATAAAGTTTATAAAAAGGGTATCTAAATTTAAAATTTTTTTGAAAAAATGCCTCTTAAAAATTTCTGTGGGGGAAGGGGGTTTCGGGTCTGGGGAAATTTGGGCCCTTTTTGGTCTTTTTCCTCAGAAAACCCCAAAATTCCCCCCAATCCCCCCCCCTTTTTCCCACCTTTCCTTTTTTCCCTTTTCCCCTCCCCTCCTTTTTTTCCCTTTTTTAACCTGGGAGTTTCCTCCACAGGCACCCATTTCCTGGTTTTGGGAAAGGTATCAGGGGCCCTTTCCCTTTGAGGTCCTTGGTGGTGGGTTAGTTTGCCGGGAACTGGATCCCCTGGGGATGTCCCTTTCCCCTCCCGGTTTTGGGGGGGAGGGGCCGGGTATTTTTCCCGGGCGAGGGGTTACCTCTGGGGGGCCCCCTTTTCTTTTCCAGGGTAAGGGGGTATGTTGGGAACCCGGCCGCCTTCTTTCACGGGGGGTTCGGGGGGATGTGGGGGTTGCTACCCCCGGATTGTTGGTTTACTGGCATAAAGGGTAGGGGTAGGGCCGGGCCATGCCGCATCTGCACTACTTGGGGGAGGTCCTCTTGGGCGCGGGGGGGAATTTTACGCCTTCCATTTCCTAGGAGCTATTCCCCCCCATTTCCCCCCCTTTTTTTTTATTTTTTTTTTTTATTTTTATTTTATTTTTTTTTTTTTTCTTAAAAATAAAAAAGGGGGGAACCAACCATGGCTGACCCAATCCATGAACCCAATCCCCCGGCCCCTTTCCCCTGATCCCACCCAGTTTTTGGACCCTACCCCCCCCTGGAAACTCTTGGACGATTTTACCCCCCTTTCCTCTTGCTGGTGCCGGATCGTCACCTGCTTCATCCCGGTTTTCCCACCCTTCCTTTTGGCATATCGGGACCTTGGCTTTCTCGACCTTGATTCCGCTTCCCCCGGCGTGCCTTTAAAATGTTTCCCTTTTTCCCCCCATCGGCCCTCCGGGTCCCACCCCAAACTAAAAGCCCCTTACATAAATTTTCCCCTTTTTTCCTTCTTCCATCTCGGGAAATGCCAGAAGTCCCCCCAAGTTTTCAGGGGTTTGGGGTCGAAACGATATTTTTTTGAGAATGCTTTAAAGGGCCTTTACCAAACAATTTATCCCATAAGGAATAATGTAAAATAGACTAGTTTTTCCCCCCAAAAATAACTTAAAAAAAGGAAAAATTTAAAAAAAACTTAAAAAAAAGGGAAATTTTGGGGACCACCGATTTGGGGAAACCACTGTATTTTGTTTCACACTCCAATGGACAAATTTTTTTCTCCCAGACCGACTACCCCCAATTACCTTTTTTCTTCATCATAGTATTGGTAAACCTCTCCATTTTATGGAAAAATATTTTTTCCCCCCTTAAAAGGAAAGCCCCACATCATCACGGCCCAGAATGCTGGCCAAGCTCGCGATCTTTCCCTTTTTACGACCATAGATACTTTTCCCCCTATCATTATTGCCCAAGCATCATTCTCAATTTTTGTGGTACTGTCATTTTTTCCCCCCCCACATTTCCAAGGAATTTTTCCCGACATGTGGTGAAGACATTTTGGAGCAATTTAACTTCGGGGAAATCCCCATCCTTAAAGGTTAACTTTTGTCCTCCTGAAACAAAACCTTTTTATCAATGTAGCTCGTTTAAGTTTGGGAACTCCCCCCTTTCCGGGTTTTAATTGCAGGTCAACATTTTTTAAAATTCGGGGGGACCCCTACACCACAGCAGTGTAGAAAATGCTGGCGTTTTTTGGGCATCCTGTATTCCGGGCAATGGCCGGGCCCCGTCTGTGGTGCCGTGGCCATGGAATCCTTCTTGTACTTTAATTTCTTTTTTTAATTTTCATTGAGGACATCCATCATATTCTCCCTTTTGGTTTAATTAAAAGAGCGGAAATCCTTTTCCCCAAAAGGCGGAAGGCTTTATTCTATGGCCATCTTTTCACTTCAAGGGGGACTTTCCCCATTTTCCACTCGCATTGCTAAAAAGTCGCCCCCCTTTTGGGGTCCCAACCCACGGCTTCATCTGTGGTGCCCCATCCCCGTCACCCCCGTCTTGAATCCTTTTATGTTCTTGGCCCGAGGGGCCCACCCCGCGCCCCTCTCCCCCCCTTCCTTCTACTCGCACAGTTCCAAAATCACCGTCCTCGCCCCTTTTCCCAAAACCCCAGCGCCCCCCCTTCTTCTCCTAAGGGCCCCGGGAAAAACCCCCCCTGCCAGGTTCTTCGCCCTCAAATTTTTTTAAACCCTGTGTGGAGGTTTATCCCCCCTCCTCATACACCCACACTGGTTTTTGGGCCCCCTGTTTGACCGCCCGATTGTCCTGGAAAACTCATTACCTTTTCGAACTTTCTTGGGCTGAACCCCCTTAAAACCCTCCCATTTTATGGGGGGCTGATGTGAACTCTTGCCTACTTTGGCCCCAATTTTTTCGAAAACCATTAAGGGGAAGATATTTCGGCAGGGCCCCCCTTTTTCCCGCCTTTTAAACCCATCCTTACCAGGGATTACGCGCCCCGGGGGTTTTTCTTTTTTTCCCCCTTAAAGGCTTCCCAAAAAACACCCCCTCCTTGTCCGATCGTCGTGGACATTGCTCCTATTATTTCTCCATAACCTCCTAAAACCTTTGATAAAATTGTCCCGATGTTTGTGGGCGCTCTTATTTTTTCGTCGCCCCCTTTTTCTTTCCCCTTTTTCTTCGCCCGATTTCCCCTTGTCTTTCCTTGCCCCCTTTTTTTATGTTTATTTTGGGTTCACCCTTTTCCCCTACCCCCCTTGGGTTCCGCTGCCCGGGGTTTTGTTCTTTCCCCCCACCTTGTGAAAGCCCACCCTTTTTCCTTTTGGGGTTTCCCCTTTCTTTTTTTAGATTTTCTTTTTTCATTCCCCCTTCCCTCGCAGTTTACACCGATGGTTCAAAGTCTTTTGGCCCGTTTTGGTGCAGTGTTTCCGGGGCAAGGGGACACCCAAAACCCATTTCCCCCGGCTAGCATTTACGGCTGAATTGTATGCCATTCTTTGGCATTTATCCCTTTTGCATCTATGCCTGATCACCATTTGTGGTTTTTTCATCTCCTTTTGCTTTACAGGCTATCCAAAATTGATACACCTCCCCTAGTTTTGATTCCCCCCTTTGGGTTTCGGGTGTATCTTTAAAAAAGCATAAAGATATTGTTTTGGGGGTTTCCCCGGTCATGTTTGGGAAATGAACAGGCACACTGCTGCGCGGTCGCAAAATGACCTTTTGTTTCAAAAGAGTTGTTCCCTTTTACGGACTATTTTGCACAGCACCCACCCTTTCACGTTTTCAACCTTTCAATTTTCTGAATAACAAACTTCATTCTATTAAACTGGTTTTTAGGTTTTCTGGCCTTCTTGTCACCAATTTCAGGTTGGGGGCTACCTTTAAGGCCCCACCTTTTCCCATTCATTCTGGAGAGGCCCCCGCCCCCTCTTGAGTTCAGGGTTTGTGTTTCAGGGGGTATTCTGCTGGGGGCTGCCCACTCCCATCAACGTGCCCCGGGGGAAAAAATTTACCTCCCCAAAGGCGTCTTGGGTCCCGGGCCCTTTTTTTACCCTTCCCTTCTTGCAAATGGACCCCCCTTTAATTTTTGACCCTCTTTTTGGGCTTTTTTGGGCAGAAAATTTCTTACTAACAAACTCTGAAGAATATTTTTGGGACCTCCCCTTTTTCCCCTTTCACCCCCGATTTTACCCTTTTATCCCCCCACTATTTAACCCTCATACTGCACTCCCCTACCCTACTAAACATCCATTTTCCCCCCCCTACCCCCTCCCCCCCTGATCCAAATACCCTGACCCTGCCCCTTGGAGCGCTTTATTTGTTATAAAAAAAAATTAATAATGGAAAAAATGTACAATTCAGTGGGTACTCCCCCTATTCAAAACAAAACACTGTTTTATTCCCCAGGGTTAAACCCTCCCCCAAAAATTACCTAATAGATAAGCACTGCCCATGTAGGCGGGCCCCACAACCCCGGTGGGCCCAGTGTCTGGTGGCTAGAGCTCGCCCACCGGAGGGCCGGGGTTCTTTCCCCGCGGGTGAAACATTTCACGTGTTTCCTTACACCTTTGTCATGTTCCCCAAAAGGGGTACCGGGGTTTTTATCGGGGGGCGCACCCTGGGGACAAGTTTAAAGGGACCCTGGTAAGAGACAGTCCCCGATGATCACTGTTTTTTGGGACCTGGGGGGTTTAACCCCCCGGTTTAAAAACCGGAAATTTATATATCTTGGTAAGAATGTAAAAGTAAATTTACTATTTACAGTCTTTTTTGGGAGTTATCCACATCTGTACGGGCCAAGTTTGGGAAGGGGAGGGGAGGATGAGGGGGGGGTCGGTCGGGGGGGAGGGAGGATGAGGGGGGGTCGGGCCCGGGGGGGGGAAGGAGGGTGGGTCAAGAGGGTAGGAAGATGGGGTGGTTGCTCATGGGGGGAGGGAAAAATAAGGGGGGGTCGGCGGGGCAGGGGGGGGACGAAGGTTGGTTGGTCGGTCATGGTGGCAGGGGGGAAAATGAGGGGGGGTTGGCTGGGGGAGGGGAAGGGGGGGTTGGTCATGGAGGGAGGGGAAAAGAAGGTGGCAGCAAAGGGAGGGGAAAATGAGGGGGGGGTCATGGGGGGGGAAGAGGGGGGGCTGATCATGGGGGAGGAGAAAGAGGGGGGGGTCATGGAGGCAAAAGGGGATGAGGAGTGGTTGGTCATTGGAGGAAGAGGTTTAAGGGGAAGGGGTTTGACCCCTTGGGAGGGGGTGGGTGGGCTTGAATGAAAGATTAAAGGATGGGGGGTTTAAAAACTGTCTCTTCTAAACCCAACTTCCCACTCTAAAACAATTACCTTCTTCACTCTTTTCCATTTAGTTAGTTTTATATTTTTATTATACCACCCCTCCTGTGGGCGGTAGTCAAAAGATTTGATTTTAAAAATGGGTCCCGGGGCTGGAAAGGTTTTTATGTGAGCAAGTTAAAAGGGTTTAACTCAAATTACAAAAGGGAATGAACGAAATAAATTTTCTTAGGTTTATATAAAACAACATGAACAAATTTAAAAAATGGGGAAATTCCATTCACCCAAAAAAACTTGGTTTTTAAATTTTAATTTTGGTCCCCAAAACATACATACCATCATATACACACATAATATCACCATAATAACACACATACATATCACAATACATATACACACATAAAATAACACATACATATAAAAACATATACAACATCATAAAACATAAACACACATACATAATACAAAATACCACAAAAAAACAGGGCCAGTTTAATGAAAAGGTTTGGGCAAAATGGTTAAACTAATAACCCCACACACAAAAAAGTCAGGGCCTGCACTGTGCGTTAGGGCCCATACTGGAGTATGCAGCACCAGTTTGGAACCCACACCTAGCCAAGCACGTAAAGAAACTTAGAAAAAATGCAAAGGTTTGCAACAAGACTAGTCCAGCTTAAGGGTAGGTCCTACGAGGAAGGTTAAGGAAATCACCTGACGACACTGGAGGACAGGAGAGATAGGGGACATAAACGACATATAAAATACTGAGAGAATTGAAAGGTGGACGGGGACAGAATGTTCCGAGATGGGACACAGCAACAAGGGGACACAGTTGGAAGTTGAAGACTCACATGAATCACAGGGATGTTAGGAAGAATTTCTTCAGTCACAGAGTGGTGGGGAAGTGGAATAGTTGGGAGGATGTAGTGGAGGAGGTCCATACATAGCTTTAAGAATAGGTATGATAAAGCTCATGGCACAGGGAGAGTGACCCAGTAGCGCCAGGAGCTATATCTCGACCCCCGCAACCACAATTAGGTGAGTACACGCCCGATGGCATGGTGGCTGCGCTCTGCTTCACGCACGGAGGGCCCGGGTTCACCGGCGGGGCCGAAACATTTCGGGGTTTTGTACACACACACAATATACAACAGGCCTAGTGTCTAATCGACATGTGCCTAGGACAAAATAGTAACTAACTAACACACACTTGGCAATGCTTTATTTACAGGAGAAAGTCAGGGGATTTTCCAGAATGGTCTGTAATATACCACTGTGGATAAAAAACTTTGACATATCTTAAATTTCTGAATGAGTTGTTCTGAATTCATTAATTTTATCGCACTCAGTACATAATGACAGCAGGGTGTGACAATAATCCAACTGGCAAAGTTTACATTTTGTTTGGTCTACATCTGTGGATTTAACACACAACAAAGTGATCTGAACATCAATATATATTTACATTATCCTATCCAACCAGATTTTCATTGCATATTAAAAAGACTAAAACTATAAATAAAATTTTAGTGTTTAGGAAGGGAATAATACCCAATGTAGGAACCTGCAGTGATTTTCCCTTTTTCTAACATTGAAAATTACCAGACACTATCTCCCAATAAAGTACGGTATGATTTGGTTTAGCGCTTAGTTATAATATCTCCCAATACTGTCCATTATATTGAAGTATAAATGTACAACTGATTGATCATATGACTAAGCGATAAACCTACAGGGGTATAGTGTCTGGGGATGAGAGGTAATCAGATTTAATCAAGAGGGTAACTTTAATTCCTTGGACAAGAGCCCTTCACTAGCATCGAGGAAAATCCCCTGCATGGAATATATTGTTTAGCAAGGCATACCATGGAGCACTTTGATTCCTGGGTAAAGCACTAAACCCGGAGAAATTATACATTATTATTATTATTTAATAAAAAGAAACGCTAAACCACAAGGTTATACAGCGCGAGGGCAGACAGGATGCAGGGAGAATGGATTTTTGAGGAGATGGATGATTAGTAGGGTATGGAGTGCAGCAGGGCAGTGGATAGGCAGGGATAGAGGGTAGCAAGGATCGAGGTAGAAGGGACTGAGGGAGGTGCTAAAGGTATCTTCAGAGTTTGTGTAGTAAGTCAGTTTCTGCAAAAAGTCAATGAAGAACAGGGTTAAAGGAGAGTCCATCAGCAAGAAGGGAAGGTAAAGAAGGGCCGAGAGCGAAGCGCCATTGGAGGTAAACCTGGGCTCGTTGATATAGTGGCAGGGCCAACAGAATATGTCGAAAGACACTGGAACCTCACAGTGCTCACAGAGAGGGGCAGGGAGCCTCTCCATGAGATACCCTTGAGTAAGATGAGGTGGCCCATGAAAGACGGAGAGTGTAGTTTCCAACCTCTACATTGGTGACAAGAAGGCCAAAAACCTATCCTCGGTTTAATAGAATGAAATTTGTTATTTAGCAGGTGAAGCTTGTTGCCAACGGGTGCGGGGGGTAGTAATGACCAAAAAATAGTCTGAAAAAGGAACACTCTATGGGAAAACTGAAAGGTCATGTACTGCTGACTGCGCAGCAGTTTCCTTTCATTGCCCTTACGAACATGACCAACCCAAAAAAAAACAATATCTTTGTGCTTGCTGAGATAGGGAAAACCAAAGTTGGATACAAGAACTGGGGGGTGGGGTTTACAATTTTACAATTGAAAAGCACAAGGAGTCTGAACACCAAAAAGGGTGACAGGCATAGATGCAAACGGATAAGTGTCACAAGAATGGAAAACACCCCAAAATGCACCCGAGGGAATAGATGCCCGCACAACGCTGTCGGGAAAACATTAAATCCCCCGCCAGATGTTTTTTGAACCATCGGTGTATACTGCATGTCAGGGAAGGAAAAAGAAGAGGTCGGGAAAAAAGGGGAGAAGCCGCGAGGAGTTTTGAAAAGGTAGGGGGAATAGAACAGACACGGGCAGCAGGAACTTCCCAAGGGGGGAGGGAAAAAGGGGGATGTCACATGAACGAAAAGGTGGTAGCTGAAGGGAAGACAAGAGGAATGTAGACGAAGGGAAAAGGGGCAAAGTAAACAGGGGTTTGTTTTTAGTTTGATATCTTTTTTATGCACCCCATACCCATCCCGTGGGCGAGTCAAAAAATTAAAAGGAAAAAAGGGGCCAGGACGGGTCAAAGTTTAAGCTGAGCGTTACAAAGGTAATGAACTCAGATGGTCACAATCAACAAATTTCAAAGGTATTTGCAGATTTAAGGGATATATATAGGGGCCAGAGACCATGGACAAATAAAGAGCGCCACGGGTCCGGCAGTTTTTACAACCAGGTCAAGCGTCCTGAGTGTGTTTCTTCTGAACTGTTTTGCCAACTGATGCCCGCGAGTCCACCGGTTTTTGCACATTACTTGACAACGAGTGGACCAGACCACCAGCCTCCACCACCCCCCTCCACCACCACGCTTCAGTCACCGATCTCCACCCCAAAACAAATTGGTTTTGTTTTTTTTTCAGATAATCATAGACAATTTGGAGTTACAGAAATTTTGAGTTATCCTAGGGGTGTTCTTTTTAAATTTAAACATTTTTTTGATTTCACTAGTATTGTTTTTTTAATTTTTTCGTTAAATTTTTGTGAATTTCGTTGTGTTCTAAGTACAGGCAGTTTTTGTTAAAGTTTTCTTTTGTTCCAATATTCCCCCAAGTAGAATTTTAAAAAATTTTAAATTTTTTCCCCCGCATTGTCCATGTGTTGTTGAATTTTCGTCTTTTAATTATT
>WNWK01059611.1:0-10147 GCA_009830355.1 Cherax destructor | reverse complement strand
AAATATTCTATAAAAATATTATTTTTATAGTTTTTAATTTTTTTTTAAAATATGTAAAAATTTTAAAAAAATTTTAAAAAATGCTTAAAATTTGATTTTATTGTTTTTTTAAATTTTAAGGGATTTTAAGATTTTTGAAAATTTTTTTTTAGATAAAATATCCCTATAGTAAGCTTCCTAAAGAAAATCAAAAATTTTTCTTACTTTTCCCATAAATTTCAAAAGAAATTTTTTTTAAAAGGAGAAAATCGTTTTTTAGCTAAAATGTTTTTTGCAGAAAAACAAACCGTTTAAAAACGTCAAAAAGCAAAAATCGATTTTAGCACATTTTCGAGCTTTTTAATTTTTCCCGTATTTTCGAAAAAAATTGAAATATTCTATAAAATGTTTTTAAAAGATTTTTAAGGGGTTTTTTTAAAAATATGTAAAAAATTTAAAAAAATTTTAAAATCAAAAATTTATTTTATTGCTTTTTTTGACGTTTAAAATTTTTTAAATTTTCAAAAACTATTTTTTTAGATAAAATATACTTATATTTCCTAAAGAAAATCATAAAATTTCTTTCTTTTCCCATAAATTTCAATTCTAAAAATTTTATTTAGGTGTGAAAATCTAAGTATTTTAGCTAAAAATGAGTTTTCAGAAAACTAAAACCGCTAAAAACGCCGAAATATGAAATAAAATCGATTTTACAATTTTTCAGCTTTTTATTTTTCTGTATTTTTCGAAAATAATATGAAATATTCTATAAAAATATTGATTTTTATAGATTTTTAAGGGGTTTTTTAAAAAAATATGAAAATAATTAAATATTAAAAAATCAAAAAAATTATTTTTATTGCTTTTTTTGAGATTCAAGGCTTTTTGGATTTTCTGAAAACTTTTTTTTGAAAAAATATACTTATAGTAAGTTCCAAAAAGAAAATCAAAAAATTTTGCTTTTTCTTAAAATTTTAATTGTAAAATTTTTTAAAAGTGTGAAAATCTAAGATTTTAGCAAAAAAATGAGTTTTGCAAAAAAACATCAACCGCCTAAAACGTCAAAATTTTAAAAATCATTTTTAGCACATTTTCTGATTTTTTTAATTTTTCATGAAATTTTAAAAATAATTAAATATTCCTATAAAATATTGATTTACAGATTTTTAATGGGATTTTTAAAAATATGTAAATAATTAATAAATTAAAAATGCTATAAAACTTATTTTATTGCATTTTTTGATGATTCAAGGCATTTTCACGCATTTTCTGAAAAACTATTTTTTTAGATAAAATATACCTATAAGTAAGCTTCCTAAAAGAAAATCATAAAATTTTGCTTACTTTTCCCATAAATTTCAATTGCAGTAGAAATTCTATTTAAAAGTGTGAAAATCTAAGTATTTTAGCTGAAAATGAGTTTTGCCAGAAAAGCATCAAACCGCTCTAAAATTTTTCTAGATAAAATATACCTATAAGTAAGCTTCCTAAAAGAAAATCATAAAATTTTGCTCACTTTTCCCATAAATTTCAATTGCAGTAGAAATTTTATTTAAAAGTGTGAAAATCTAAGTATTTTAGCTGAAAAATGAGTTTTGCCAGAAAAGCACTCAAACCGCTCTAAAACGTCGAAATATGCAATAAAATACGATTTTAGCACATTTTTCTGAGCTTTTTAATGTTTCATGTATTTTTCGAAAATAATATGAAATATTCTATAAAAATATTGATTTTTATAGATTTTTAATGGGATTTTTTAAAAATATGTAAATAATTAAAAAATATTCAAAAATGCTATAAAACTTGATTTTATTGCATTTTTTGACGACTTAAGGCATTTTCAAAGATTTTCTGAAAAACTATTTTTTTAGATAAAATATACTTATGAGTAAGATTCCTAATAGAAAATCATAAAATTTTGCTTACTTTTCCCATAAATTTCAATTGCAATAGAAATTCGATTTAAAAGTGTGAAAATCTAAGTATTTTAGCTAAAAAATGAGTTTTGTCAGAAAAGCATCAACCCGCTCTAAAACGTCGAAATATGTCATAAAATGCGATTTTAGCACATTTTTCTGAGCTTTTTAATTTTTCATGTAATTTTCGAAAATAATATGAAATATTCTATAAAAATATTGATTTTTATAGATTTTTAATTTGATTTTTTAAAAATATGTAAATAATTAATAAATATACAAAAATGCTATAAAACTTGATTTTATTGCATTTTTTGACAATTTAAGGCATTTTCAAGGATTTTATGAAAAACTATTTTTTTAGATAAAATATACCTATGAGTAAGCTTCCTAATAGAAAATCATAAAATTTTGCTTACTTTTCCCATAAATTTCAATTGCAATAGAAATTTTATTTAAAAGTGTGAAAATCTAAGTATTTTAGCTAAAAAATGAGTTTTGTCAGAAAAGCATCAAACCGCTCTAAAACGTCGAAATATGCAATAAAATACGATTTTAGCACATTTTTCTGAGCTTTTTAATGTTTCATGTATTTTTCGAAAATAATATGAAATATTCTATAAAAATATTGATTTTTATAGATTTTTAATGGGATTTTTAAAAATATGTAAATAATTAATAAATATTCAAAAATGCTATAAAACTTGATTTTATTGCATTTTTTGATGATTCAAGGCATTTTCACGCATTTTCTGAAAAACTATTTTTTTTAGATAAAATATACCTATAAGTAAGCTTCCTAAAAGAAAATCATAAATTTTGCTTACTTTTCCCATAAATTTCAATTGCAGTAGAAATTCTATTTAAAAGTGTGAAAATCTAAGTATTTTAGCTGAAAAATGAGTTTTGCCAGAAAAGCACTCAAACCGCTCTAAAACGTCGAAATATGCAATAAAATACGATTTTAGCACATTATTCTGAGATTTTTAATGTTTCATGTATTTTTCGAAAATAATATGAAATATTCTATAAAAATATTTATTTTTATACATTTTAAATGGGATTTTTTAAAAATATGTAAATAATTAATAAATATTTTTTGACGATTTAAGGCATTTTCAAGGATTTTATGAAAAACTATTTTTTTAGATAAAATATACCTATGAGTAAGCTTCCTAAAAGAAAATCATAAATTTTTGCTTACTTTTCCCATAAATTTCAATTGTAGTAGAAATTCTATTTAAAAGTGTGAAAATCTAAGTATTTTAGCTGAAAAATGAGTTTTGCCAGAAAAGCACTCAAACCGCTCTAAAACGTCGAAATATGCAATAAAATACGATTTTAGCACATTTTTCTGAGCTTTTTAATGTTTCATGTATTTTTCGAAAATAATATGAAATATTCTATAAAAATATTGATTTTTAAAGATTTTTTAAAAATATGTAAATAATTAATAAATATTCAAAAATGCTATAAAACTTGATTTTATTGCATTTTTTGACGATTTAAGGCATCTTCAAGGATTTTCTGAAAAACTATTTTTTTAGATACAATATACCTATAAGTAAGCTTCCTAAAAGAAAATCATAAAATTTTGCTTACTTTTCCCATAAATTTCAATTGCAGTAGAAATTCTATTTAAGTGTGAAAATCTAAGTATTTTAGCTGAAAAATGAGTTTTGCCAGAAAAGCACTCAAACCGCTCTAAAACGTCGAAATATGCAATAAAATACGATTTTAGAAATTTTTCTGAGCTTTTTATTGTTTCGTGTATTTTTCGAAAATAATATGAAATATTCTATAAAAATATTGATTTTTAAAGATTTTTTAAAAATATGTAAATAATTAATAAATATTCAAAAATGCTATAAAACTTGATTTTATTGCATTTTTTGACGATTTAAGGCATTTTCAAGGATTTTCTGAAAAACTATTTTTAGATAAAATATACCTATAAAGCTTCCCTAAAAGAAAATCATAAAATTTTGCTTACTTTTCCCATAAATTTCAATTGCAGTAGAAATTCGATTTAAAAGTGTGAAAATCTAAGTATTTTAGCTAAAAAATGAGTTTTGTCAGAAAAGCATCAAACCGCTCTAAAACGTCGAAATATGCCATAAAATAGATTTTAGCACATTTTTCTGAGTTTTTTAATGTTTCATGTATTTTCGAAAATAATATGAAATATTCTATAAAAATATTGATTTTTATAGATTTTTAATGGGTTTTTTTAAAAATATGTAAATAATTAATAAATATTCAAAAATGCTATAAAACTTGATTTTATTTCATTTTTGACGATTTAAGGCATTTTCAAGGATTTTCTAAAAAACTATTTTTTTAGATAAAATATACCTATGAGTAAGCTTCCAAAAGAAAATCATAAAATTTTGCTTACTTTTCCCATAAATTTCAATTGCAGTAGAAATTCTATTTAAAAGTGTGAAAATCTAAGTATTTTAGCTGAAAAATGAGTTTTGCCAGAAAAGCACTCAAACCGCTCTAAAACGTCGAAATATGCAATAAAATACGATTTTAGCACATTTTTCTGAGCTTTTTAATGTTTCATGTATTTTTTCGAAAATAATATGAAATATTCTATAAAATATTGATTTTTATAGATTTTTAATGGGTTTTTTTAAAAATATGTAAATAATTAATAAATATTCAAAAATGCTATAAAACTTGATTTTATTGCATTTTTTGACGTTTTAAGGCATTTTCAAGGATTTTCTGAAAAACTATTTTTTTAGATAAAATATACCTATAAGTAAGCTTCCTAAAGAAAATCATAAAATTTTGCTTACTTTTCCCATAAATTTCAATTGCAGTAGAAATTCTATTTAAAAGTGTGAAAATCTAAGTATTTTAGCTGAAAAATGAGTTTTGCCAGAAAAGCATCAAACCGCTCTAAAACGTCGAAATATGCAATAAAATACGATTTTATCACATTTTCTGAGCTTTTTTTTGTTTCATGTATTTTTCGAAAATAATATGAAATATTCTATAAAAATATTGATTTTTATAGATTTTTAATGGGATTTTTTAAAAATATGTAAATAATTAATAAATATTAAAAAATGCTATAAAACTTGATTTTATTGCATTTTTTGATGATTCAAGGCATTTTCACGCATTTTCTGAAAAACTATTTTTTTAGATAAAATATACCTATAAGTAAGCTTCCTAAAAGAAAATCATAAAATTTTGCTTACTTTTCCCATAAATTTCAATTGCAGTAGAAATTCTATTTAAAAGTGTGAAAATCTAAGTATTTTAGCTGAAAAATGAGTTTTGCCAGAAAAGCACTCAAACCGCTCTAAAACGTCGAAATATGCAATAAAATACGATTTTAGCAAATTTTTCTGAGCTTTTTATTGTTTCGTGTATTTTTCGAAAATAATATGAAATATTCTATAAAAATATTGATTTTTATAGATTTTTAATGGGATTTTTTAAAAATATGTAAATAATTAATAAATATTCAAAAATGCTATAAAACTTGATTTTATTGCATTTTTTGACGATTTAAGGCATTTTCAAGGATTTTCTGAAAAACTATTTTTTTAGATAAAATATACCTATAAGTAAGCTTCCTAAAAGAAAATCATAAAATTTTGCTTACTTTTCCCATAAATTTCAATTGCAATAGAAATTCGATTTAAAAGTGTGAAAATCTAAGTATTTTAGCTAAAAAACGAGTTTTGTCAGAAAAGCATCAAACCGCTCTAAAACGTCGAAATATGCCATAAAATGAGATTTTAGCACATTTTTCTGAGCTTTTTAATGTTTCATGTATTTTTCGAAAATAATATGAAATATTCTATAAAAATATTGATTTTTATAGATTTTTAATGGGATTTTTTAAAAATATGTAAATAATTAATAAATATTCAAAAATGCTATAAAACTTGATTTTATTTCATTTTTTGACGATTTAAGGCATTTTCAAGGATTTTCTGAAAAACTATTTTTTTAGATAAAATATACCTATGAGTAAGCTTCTCAAAAGAAAATCATAAAATTTTGCTTACTTTTCCCATAAATTTCAATTGCAGTAGAAATTCTATTTAAAAGTGTGAAAATCTAAGTATTTTAGCTGAAAAATGAGTTTTGCCAGAAAATCACTCAAACTGCTCTAAAACGTCGAAATATGCAATAAAATACGATTTTAGCACATTTTTCTGAGCTTTTTAATGGTTCATGTATATTTCGAAAATAATATGAAATATTCTATTAAAATATTGATTTTTATAGATTTTTAATGGGATTTTTTAAAAATATGTAAATAATTAATAAATATTCAAAAATGTTATAAAACTTGATTTTATTGCATTTTTTGACGATTTAAGGCATTTTCAAGGATTTTCTGAAAAATTATTTTTTTAGATAAAATATACCTTTAAGTAAGCTTCCTAAAAGAAAATCATAAAATTTTGCTTACTTTTCCCATAAATTTCAATTGCAGTAGAAATTCTATTTAAAAGTGTGAAAATCTAAGTATTTTAGCTGAAAAATGAGTTTTGCCAGAAAAGCACTCAAACCGCTCTAAAACGTCGAAATATGCAATAAAATACGATTTTAGCACATTTTTCTGAGCTTTTTAATGTTTCATGTATTTTCGAAAATAATATGAAATATTCTATAAAAATATTTATTTTATAGATTTTAATGGGATTTTTAAAAATATGTAAATATGTAAATAATTAAATATTCAAAATGCTATAAAACTTGATTTTTGCATTTTGACAATTAAGGCATTTTCAAGGATTTTTGAAAAACTATTTTTAGATAAAATATACCTATGAGTAAGCTTCTAAGAAAATCATAAAATTTTGCTTACTTTTCCATAATTTCAATGCATAGAAATTTATTTAAGTGTGAAAATCTAAGTATTTTAGCTAAAATGAGTTTTGCCAGAAAAGCATCAAACCGCTCTAAAACGTCGAAATATGCAATAAAATACGATTTTAGCACATTTTCTGATTTTTAATGTTTCATGTATTTTCGAAAATAATATGAAATATTCTATAAAAATATTTATTTTTATAATTTTAAATGGGATTTTTAAAAATATGTAAATAATTAATAAATATTAAAAATGCTATAAACTGATTTTATTGCATTTTTGAGATTAAGGCATTTTCAAGGATTTTTGAAAACTATTTTTAGATAAAATATACCTATAGTAAGCTTCTAAAGAAAATCATAAATTTTGCTTACTTTTCCCATAAATTTCAATTGTAGTAGAAATTCTATTTAAAGTTAAATCAAGTATTTTGCTAAAAATAGTTTCGAAAGCATCAAACCTCAAACGTCAAATATGCATAAAATCGATTTTGCATTCTGAGCTTTAATGTTTCATGTATTTAAAATAATAAATATTCTATAAAATATTGATTTTAAAGATTTTAAAAATATGAAATAATTATAAATATTCAAATATAAAACTTGATTTTATTGCATTTGACATTAACATTTTCAAGTTTTCTGAAAAATTTTTATAAAAGAAATCATAATTTTGTACTCCATAATTTCAATTGAGTAGAATCTATTAAGTGTGAAATATTTACTTGAAAGCACAAACCGCTAACGTAAATAGCAATAAAATCGATTTTAGCAATTTTCTGATTTTTATGTTTCTGTATTTTTCGAAAATATGAAATATTCTATAAAATATTATTTTATAATTTTAATGGGATTTTAAAATATGAAATAATTAATAAATATTCAAAATGCTATAAAATTTGATTTTATTGCATTTTTACGATTAAGGCATTTTCAAGGATTTTCTGAAAAACTATTTTCTAGATAAAATATACCTATAGTAAGCTTCCTAAAGAAAATCATAAAATTTTGCTTATTTTCCCATAAATTTCAATTGCAGTAAAATTCATTTAAAAGTGTGAAAATCTAAGTATTTAGCTAAAAATGAGTTTTGCGAAAAGCACTCAAACCGCTTAAAACGTCGAAATATGCAATAAAATCGATTTTAGCACATTTTCTGAGCTTTTTAATGTTTCATGTATTTTCGAAAATAATATGAAATATTCTATAAAAATATTGATTTTTATAGATTTTAATGGGATTTTTAAAAATATGTAAATAATTAATAAATATTCAAAAATGCTATAAAACTTGATTTTATTGCATTTTTTGACATAACATTTTCAGATTTTCTGAAAAACTATTTTTAGATAAAATATACTTAGTAAGTTCTAAAGAAAATCATAAAATTTTGCTTACTTTTCCCATAAATTTCAATTGCAATAGAAATTCGATTTAAAAGTGTGAAAATCTAAGTATTTTAGCTAAAAATGAGTTTTGCGAAAAGCATCAACCGCTCTAAAACGTCGAAATATGCATAAAATACGATTTTAGCACATTTTCTGAGCTTTTAATGTTTCATGTATATTTCGAAAATAATATGAAATATTCTATAAAATATTGATTTTTATAGATTTTTAATGGGATTTTTAAAAATATGTAAATAATTAATAAATATTCAAAATGCTATAAAACTGATTTTATTGCATTTTTGACGATTTAAGGCATTTTCAAGGATTTTCTGAAAAACTATTTTTTAGATAAATATACCTATAAGTAAGCTTCCAAAAGAAAATCATAAAATTTTGCTTACTTTTCCATAAATTTCAATTGCAGTGAAATTCTATTTAAAAGTGTGAAAATCTAAGTATTTTACTAAAATGAGTTTTGCAGAAAAGCACTCAAACCATCTAAAACGTCGAAATATGCAATAAAATGCGATTTTAGCACATTTTTCTGAGCTTTTTAATGTTTCATGTATTTTCGAAAATAATATGAAATATTCTATAAAAATATTGATTTTTATAGATTTTTAATGGGATTTTTTAAAAATATGTAAATAATTAATAAATATTCAAAATGCTATAAAACTTGATTTTATTGCATTTTTGACGATTTAAGGCATTTTCAAGGATTTTCTGAAAAACTTTTTTTTAGATAAAATATACTATAAGTAAGCTTCCTAAAGAAAATCATAAAATTTTGCTTATTTTCCCATAAATTTCAATTGCAATAGAAATTGTTTTTAAAAAAGTGTGAAAATCTAAGTATTTTAGCTAAAAAAGAGTTTTGTCAGAAAAGCATCAAACCGCTCTAAAACGTCGAAATATGCCATAAAATGACGATTTTAGCACATTTTTCTGAGCTTTTAATGTTTCATGTATTTTCGAAAATAATATGAAATATTCTATAAAAATATTGATTTTTATAGATTTTTAATGGGATTTTTTAAAAATATGTAAATAATTAATAAATATTCAAAAATGCTATAAAACTTGATTTTATTGCATTTTTGACGATTAAGGCATTTTCAAGGATTTTCTGAAAAACTATTTTTAGATAAAATATACCTATGAGTAAGCTTCTAAAAGAAAATCATAAAATTTTGCTTACTTTTCCCATAAATTTCAATTGCAGTAGAAATTCTATTTAAAAGTGTGAAAATCTAAGTATTTTAGCTGAAAAATGAGTTTTGCCAGAAAAGCACTCAAACCGTCTCTCGTTTTTTTTTTTTTTTTTTTTTTTTTTTTTTTTTTTTTTTTTTTTTTTTTTTTTTTTTTTTTTTTTTTTTTTTTTTTTTTTTTTTTTTTTTTTTTTTTTTTTTTTTTTTTTTTTTTTTTTTTTTTTTTTTTTTTTTTTTTTTTTTTTTTTTTTTTTTTTTTTTTTTTTTTTTTTTTTTTTTTTTTTTTTTTTTTTTTTTTTTTTTTTTTTTTTTTTTTTTTTTTTTTTTTTTTTTTTTTTTTTTTTTTTTTTTTTTTTTTTTTTTTTTTTTTTTTTTTTTTTTTTTTTTTTTTAAAAAAAAAAAAAAAAAAAAAAAAAAAAAAAAAAAAAAAAAAAAAAAAAAAAAAAAAAAAAAAAAAAAAAAAAAAAAAAAAAAAAAAAAAAAAAAAAAAAAAAAAAAAAAAAAAAAAAAAAAAAAAAAAAAAAAAAAAAAAAAAAAAAAAAAAAAAAAAAAAAAAAAAAAAAAAAAAAAAAAAAAAAAAAAAAAAAAAAAAAAAAAAAAAAAAAAAAAAAAAAAAAAAAAAAAAAAAAAAAAAAAAAAAAAAAAAAAAAAAAAAAAAAAAAAAAAAAAAAAAAAAAAAAAAAAAAAAAAAAAAAAAAAAAAAAAAAAAAAAAAAAAAAAAAAAAAAAAAAAAAAAAAAAACGTCGAAATATGCATAAAATACGATTTTAGATTTTTGGGTTTTAAAAGTTATGTATTTAAA
>WNWK01059610.1:0-10148 GCA_009830355.1 Cherax destructor | reverse complement strand
CCATATTGGATGTAAAAAAATAAATTTAAATACCCAATTTATTACCCCAAAAAGTTTTTAGACGGAATGTGTATAAACTGGGGGGGCTTTGGGGCCAGATACACTAAAGGAAAAAGTTAACTATAAACAGTACAAATTTTTTTAAAAGGGGAGAGGACTGTTTTTCCCCACCCCCCAACCACATAAACAACCCGGTCTCGGGCAAAAGGGGAAAAAGGAAAATTACCCCCCTTGACTCGACGAGAAAACCTCCATCAATCGGGCCCAGGACCCCCACAACAACGGAACGACCCTCATCTAAAGCTAAGTTTTACTTGTGTATTTGTTATTCCAATAAAGGTTAGCAAGTGTATTTTTTTAGCTAGGTCAGCGATCAAGACACACCGTTATGATGCTGTTAAGGGGGTGAGTGTTGGTCATAATAAGTTAACTGTCTGTTCACTATCTCTTCTCCGGGGACTTTTTGTAAAAAACCCCAAATTTACAGTCCATTTAAAATTTTAAAACCCAACATAGCAAAATATCTTTTCAGATTTATTTATACTTTCCAGAAAAGGGGATAACGGGGATATTAAACCCCGGTGTGGCCAGGGGGGGAAAAGTTCTACCCCCCTTTTAAAGGGGGAATGACTGGAAATTATACGATTGTCATCTCCGGGGAGTTTGTTTATTCCCATTTGGGCCCCCCAATATTTTTATCTCCCCCACCCCCCACACAAATGTTTTGGTACGGGAATTAGTAATCATACGTCACAAATCATTCACACTGATAAATGAATTTGTACACCTGGTTCAATCATTTACTATTGTTTACATACTATATATCAAGGTATTTACAGGTCCCTTTTTTGTTTTTAGGGCCCCCCAAAGAGATACCGGAACATGGATTCAAAAGAGTGCCATCAATTTCTGACATGTACGTGGTTTTTTGACCGCTGTGCTACCTGGGGAGAAAATTTTCCCGGGCCAACCCCCCCGGGCCCGGTTTGACCGGGGCCCCCGGGGGCCAGAGCCCGGGGCAACCAGGCTGTTACTGCTGGCCGCACGAGTCCAACGTACCCCAAACCCCACCCCGGGGTGATCAGGTCCCCACTTGGGGGCCCCCGTCCAGTGCCTGCTTGAAAAACACCCCCGGGCCCTTTTTTCCCCCTTTTTGCTGGGGGGGCAGTTGAAAAATTTTTGGGCCCCCCACACTTTTGGTTGCCCCCCAACGTGCTAGTGGCACCCCCCGCTCTTCTTTGGGGGGGTGTTCACCCCTCCAGTCTTTTTTCTTTCGAGGGGGATTTTTTTTGTGCTTTTGGACTGCCCTCGAGAATTTTCCATGTGTATATAAAATGTATCTCCCCATTTTCCCAGAGAGTACAGGCTTAGGAACTCCCCGCCCCAGTATTTGGGGGGTTTTTATCGACTTATGCGTGGGTGAATTCCTCACATTTTCAAGGTCATTTTCCCCCCCTTTTAAAGGTGCAGTTAGTGTGCAAATATTCCACCCCAGAAAAAAAGCGATCTGTAGGGGGTAAAATTTGGGGTTAAAAACCTGGTTTGGGTCTCAACCCATCCTGTCTTTTTGAGGGGGAAAACATTTGTTTTTCCCCTTAAAAAGGGGACCCTTTTTGGGGGTTTTAACCCCCGGGTTTTCATTGTTTTTGCCTTTTTGGGGGGAATTTTGTTTTTACCCGGGGTTTTATTTCTTTTTTTCCCCTTTTGGAAAAATTAAAACATTAAAACCTATTTTTTCTCCCCCCTTTTTAAAAATTTTTTTTAGTTTTTTGGGGAGTCGCAGTGCTTCAAAGGGGCATTTAATACGGGGGTTTTAAAAAGGGGAACCCCACAAAAAAATTTGTGGGCTTAATCCTGTTGTCTTAGGGGGATGAGGAATGGGGGGGGAAAAGGGCCCCTTTTTGGAACGGGTTTTTTACAGTAGCCCCCCAGACTTTACTCTGTTGACATATTTCCTTGTGTTCAAATGTTAGGAAATTTTAGATCCATCTACCAATTTTTCCTGTTCCCCCTTTATCACACATTTTGGGGTTTTTTAAAACCAGGGCCCACATTTTAAAAAAAAGGTTTTTTTGAAAATCTTATAAAACCACTTTTTATCTTCTAGAGCATCCACCCCCTTTTCCGAGGGTCCATTTTTTTGGGGGACAGACAGGAGCGGCCGTCAAAACCCCCATTGTTCCCCCGGGGGCAATTGATGGGTATAAAGGGGGGGGTGGCTACTTTTTTAAAAACCCCCTTTCCCAAAGTTTTTTTGGGGATATGGGACTTAGGAATTTCGGGTATTTTTTGCTATTCCCCTTTTTTTGGAGGGGGGCCCAAAAAAGGGGAAAAAAACAAAAACCTTTTTTCCCTGAGAGATTTCTTGGAGAGTGGAAGGGTATCAGGGGAAGTTGGGGATTTTTTTGGGGCCCCCTTCTGGGAGGACAGGCGCTTTTGGGGGGTGACAGGTCCGGGAGTGGCGGGGGGGGTTTTCCCTTTCCTTTCATCTGCTTGATGAATTTAAGATGAACCCGCATATCGTTTTTTCCCCCCCCAGTTTTTTTTTTAAAGGAAGGCATTGACATTGCAAAAAAAGGGGGAAAAAATTTTTATATACCACTTAATCCTACGCACACAGAAAAGTTTACATCATGTCACATTTTTTTTCACTGTATATTGTGTGTATAGTAAAGCAACAGCGGGCTTTTTGGTTCATTGTTGAACCCGCTCAGTCTGTCTGTTTTGTACCATCTCGTTTCTGGGGATGGGGGACAGCAATGTCTTTTTCCCCGTTTGTCGCCCATGAATTTTCCCATGATGTCATTCATAAAACCCCCCCCACCCCCCCTCCAGTGAATTTTGGGCATGTTTTTTCTATTTTCCTTCACTGTTCCACATATATCAGATTGTTCACACGTAGGAAATCAGCAAAGCGGGGGGTTGTGTTGGTACCAGTTTTTGAAAATGTATGTTTTTTGCGGTATGGCTGCATCATCAAAAAATCCCCGGGAAAACCCCCCAACATCCCGCCATCATCGGGGTTTTTTTTTACTGTGTAGATAATGACATCCAACAAAGACCAGTCCAAGTCACAAAAAAAAAAGTTTTACCAAAGGTTTACTTTTTTATATTGTTTGGGAAAAAATTTTTCTTTTTAACAGCCAAGGACTCATCAAAAAAATGTTCTTGAATGGATAAAAGTAGGCACCCAAATTTTTTTTTTTGAGATACATAAAAAATTTCCCCATTTTGGGAGGAGGTCTTTTTGGGGTTTTTGGGGCCTTCAAAAAGTAACTTTTTTAGCAACAGAATGAATTGTTTGCAGGGAAGGAGGTCACAGAAGACTGGGGGGGGTTTTAAGTGGCTGGGGACCAGTAGTTTGCTATATTGTTTTAATGTATGGCAAAACATGACAGTGCCAAGGAATAAATACTTTTAGCCACAGTTGTATTTTTTCCCCCGGGAGCCGGACATTCTTTAACATCTAGGGGCCTTTGTATACGGGGGGACAGGTGGTCTGGGGGGAAAAACTTTTCATTACGGTAAAAAGATAGTTGAAAATAGCTAACCCCAGACTCATTTGTGATGGGACAGTGTGGATGATGCCACTTTTCCCCTGCCATCAAAATTGAAAGGATGGGCACGAATGGTGTATGTTGTCCAATTCCCTTCACGATCAGATGGCAGGGGGGGCCCGGGGAGGGGGCGGGGGGGCAGGAGGGGGACGGGAGTGGCCCGCCCGGTTTAGAGGGTGCCCCGGGGGGTTTTCCGAACCGCGCCATGTGGTCCAGGCATCTGCCCCCCCCACTTCTTTTCCCCCCTCCCGCATCCCCCTTCATTACCATATCATGTCATGGCAGGGTTTGAACGTAACCACGTTCACTAGGGAAAAAGATAATCACTGTCACCCCACCAATCGTCCCGGGGGGAAAATCCATTTTTTTTATCCACTTATATCACTTTTTTTATCGTCATACCATAACACATGGAAAAAAAAAAATTTCTTGGAGTTGCCTTTTTGGGGGGGGAACACTAGCAACCCCAGAGGTGCTGGGCTGAGGGGCCGGGGACACTGGCCACACCAGAGTGCGGGGTGAGGGACGGGGGCCACACTGTCCACACTGGCGACCCCCCCGGGGTGGGCTGAGGGTCATCTGAGTTGTCACAAAAATTTACCAATTCCTTATTTTTAGTGGCATATCACTGTCAATTTCTAAACCCCATTCTGTTTTCCTTTGGGAATAGAGTGTTTTAAAAGTGAGGCTGAGGAATTTCGGGGTTTCATGATGTTGGGCCCAAGATGGAGCTGAAACTAACTGAGTTTCCATGCGGACCCCGGCGTCCCGATTTTTTTTTTATGCCACACTGAGTGTAGACCCATTCTCCGCAGGCAAAGGGGCCCATCGCGCTAAATTTGAATGAATGAAAAAAAAAAGAGATTTACGTTTTCCCCAAGATGAACGAACACGTGTGGCGTTTGGGGGGTTTAAAATTTCCCAAAACCCGCCCCTTTTCGGGTTTAAATTTTTTTTACTTCAGCACTCGGCAGGCATTTTCTTTTAAAAAAGACATGCAACTGCCTTGTTTTTTAGATATTATCGCCTGCAAAAAAAATATCTCCTGTTAATTGCCTTTATCCAAACCAACAACAAAGTTTCCACCCCTTCCCCCTTTTTATCCCCCTTTTGGACCCACTTGCCCCTTTGAACAAACCCCTTTGATTTCCCCTTTTTTGGCCACAATGGAAGAGGGGGTGGTTGAATGGGTTTTGCCATAGAGCCCCAAAAAAAAATGAACCCACTTTTTTTTTTTTGAATGATCTCCTTCAATTCTACCATATTTCTGACATTTTTTTTCCACAGGCTTGGCACTAGGGGGTTTTTTGGGGCCCATTTGGGGGCATTTTCAGTTGCAAGCGCAAAAAAACTGGGGAAAAAAGACAAATGTTGGTATGAATGCGTGGGTATGGGGGCAGTACCCCTGGAAAAAAAAGCACACCCAGGGAATGGGGGGCCCGGGGGGCCCCAGCCACGCGGGCGATTCCCCCTGACTGCAGTAGAATAGAGGTACACAGGGAAGAGAAGAGTGAACCAAGTGGTCCACGTTCAAGCAAAAACTAGAATACTGTTCTGAAGCACACAGTGAATATACAATACATGAAGTAACAGTTAATAAATTGCTTAATTGTGTTTAGTAATCAATACTGAAAAGTTAGTTTTTACAAATCTTTTTATTCCAAATCAGGTGTTTTGTACATGCTAGGGCATGGCATACTATGGTCTCCCTTACTATATGTGATAGATGCATTCCTGGCCTAGGCACAAAGTGAATCAATGTATGTGCAAAATGGCTTCATCCTGAGACTGCGATTAACCCTTTCGGGGTTGGTGCCATACTAGTACGTTTTACGAGCGCCACAGCTTAAGGTCACGCCACATAATCCCTAGTGGGTCTTCAAACTTATGGGAAACAGCTGGTAGGCCTAGGGATGAGAGAATGGGTCTGTGCACAGTGCAGGTGAAAAAATCGGGCACCCAGTGGTGCATTGTGAAGACCATTTAGCTACTATTAATTTTAAACTGACTATGCCTCGTAGCAAGAAACACCTTACTTCCTTGCCATGAATTAAAGACATTTTATTATCCTCTGAAAGTGACAGTTCTAATAGTGATGGGGTGCTCAGTGAAGGCACTTGTTTGGAGGCGGCTGTGAACAACAAAACTAGTGACCAATACCGGTATAAGTGAGAAAACCCAGACGACTCCACACGTCCACCTCTGGTGCTGTATGCTCTTGTTCACATCCAGTTGCACACAACAAGGCGGAAACTCCTATTTACTCATATCCTGACTCAGATGTGAGCAATGGTGATGATAGGAGAAGTGACTATAAACTCCAAGCCCTTCTGAAATAGTTCCAGTAGCGCGAGAAGGGGAATATTCACCAGTGAAGTTAAATATACACACACTCAGAGTGTGCCATATGCTCTTCCAGGGTTAGTACATCTCGGAGTACATCCCGTGGGCATACAACAGGAAGTGATAGTGAAAATGAAGATGATAGGTGTTGGGTAAATTGGCATGAGAAATGTGCATGCAATCAGGTAGGAGGTGGTGCTGGCGCGAGGCACCAGCAGTGGACCATGCTGGCACCGACGCCACTGGGAGTCAGCCTCCACAACAGCCAACCCTCACCCACCCACCAACCCCCACAACCACAACCCCCACAACCATCCAGCTAACCACACCCACCAGCACTAATCTGGACAGGAAGCTGCGACCTTATCTCAATCCCCATCAGTTTGATGACAGTCACAGGAATATGCCCATCTTGTCCACTTGGGAACAATGCCACTGGAACTGGAATGTTTCCAGTTATTCTTTGACGAACCCTGATCGACATTATTATCAAGGGAAAGCAACAGATACTCGACACACAATGGAAACTGATTTCACCAAAACCACGCTCTACACCAGGAAGGAGCATTTAAATCAGGCAGAGATGCATCTTTCTTTGCCACAATAATGCTTATGCCACATATGTATAAGCACCGTGGTGATCAAATCATACTGGTCAACAGACCGATTGATTGCAACACCAGCTTTCAGTGATATTATACTAGTGTAGAATCGACGAAAGCACTGTTACGCATGTTACATTTTCCAGACAAACCATATCTCCATAGAACTGAATACAAAGAATATAAGATTAGAATGTTTTGCATCTGAAAGATAACCATATTCATGTATTTTTATCCCTTCAGGGGAATCTGTTATTGATGAGTCTTTGATTCTGTTCAAAGGTAGACTGTCATTCGGCCAGCATATGTGTTGTTTGTGCTTGTGATTGCTACAGTGGTCTTGTATTGGATATTATTGTGTACACTGGAAGCATTACATTGAAGATACCAATAGTTACGGTATCTCTGGTGATGGGTTAGAACAGTGATGGAACCATATCTGGGCAAGGGGCATATATTTTGATATACTGATAACTGGTACACAAGCCCCAACCTCAGTGATTTTTGCAGTGAACATGACAGATGTGAAGAACAGTCTGCAAATCAAAGCACATGCCCAGGCTCCGATGCAGACACCTCGTAGAGGAGGTGCAGTCTGCTGCCAATGATATCATGGCATTGGTGGCACATGGATAACGAGTATGTCACACTGTTGTCACTGTTCACCCTAATGAAATGCCAGACAGTGGCAGGGTGAATAGAGAGACGATGAACCCATTCTAAACCTGCAGCTCTGATGATTCACACTCCTTCACCAAAAACGCCTCTGACAATGACGAGATTGGGTTTGTCGATCGTTAGAAAGAGTTATAAGTGGTATATAAAACTCTTTCACATTTCTGACATTTCCATACCACTGTCCCTATAATGTTTATAAGTTGAGGTTAACCATAGAATTGACCAAGGAAAAAGGACAAAGTGCTGGAGGGTGGATCCTGAGATTAAAAAGTGGTCCATGGCAAAGAATGTGCTTATAGCAGCCTACATCCTTATATGGGTGTGAAGCATGGGCTGCCCACACAGCTTAGGAGGAGGCTGGAGGTGAAAGAGATGTCCTGTCTAAGGTTACCCAAATAGGTAAATACTGGAAGAAAATTTTGAACAAGAAATTAGGAGATACAAGAGAGTCACCAAAAGTGCATTTGTCAGGAGGGCTGAAGAGGGGTTGTTGAGGTGGTTTGGTCATTTAGAGAGAATGGGATCAAAGTAGAATGACTTGGAGAGCGTATAACCACAGGGCTGAAGGCGGCAGGGGTCGCCCCAGTGCTGAGGGAAGGGGCAAAGGAGATATTGTGTGGCGCAGGGTTTGGACTCCAGCAATGAGCGAAAGAGATAGGCACAGTCCAAGAGACGTATGGTTCCTGGACATGACGATCTGTTGGAGTGTGAGCAGGGTAACATTTTGTGAAGGATCAGGAAACCAGTTACCTGATTTAGTTGGACTTGAGTCCTGAAATGGGAAGTACAATGCCTGCACTTTAAAGGAGGGGTCTGGGATAGTGACAGCTGGAGGGACAATTTCAGCTGTCATATTCTGAGCTTCCTTCTGCAAAGACAGTGATTATATATGAGTGTGGTGAAAGTGTTGGAATGATGATGAAAAGTATTTTTTTGGGGATTTTCTTCTTTTGGGTCACCCTGCCCGGTGGGAGACGGCCGACTTGTTGAAAAAGTTGAAGACCACAAACAAACGCTATATGGCGAATTTTGTTTGTCTGTCATCAGGCAAATAATCACCAAGTACCAAGGAACACCACCTGCAATAGAAAACCCGCCCACAAATACTAACAACTACCCTCTCAAGTCTGAGGCATGCAGTGAACACTTCCTAACAAAACTGCCTGCTACTGCCAGCAAGAAAAAGGCTCAGAAGAGGTGTTATGTCTGCATTATTACAAAAAGACACCCACAGCAACGGAAAGACACTCAGTTATATGTGTGAATGTGAAACACCACTGTGCATGGAACCATGTTTCAGAGAATTCCACAGGTCATGAACTTAGAAAAATGTCCAGTGACTTTATATATCTATATATGATTGAATAATAGAAATAAATAATATTTGTTATTGAAATATTGTAAATAAATTCAGCAAACAAAATAGTGATAAATAAACTTTATGTCAATATTGTGTAAGAATTAGCAGTGAATATTTGAAAACAGCACTTTATATTGGTCTCACAGGCCATAAAAGTTATTTGAAAAAATTAAAATCGATAAGAAACACACCCAAGAGCAAACGTCACTGCCAACCGGAAGTCACCGATGTTCCTGTCAGCGGTCTAATTTTGGTCAACTTGAAGTCCTATATCTCCATAAATATTGATCGCAAAATTTTTGTTTAGCTATTTAGATTCTTAGGAAAACTATCATTTCATAAGTTAAAATAATTTTTTTTTCCTAATATTTTCCTACCCCAGGTCATAGTCGCCCTTGTCGACTCCCAAAGGGTTAATGTTTAACCTGAAAATATAATTAATACACATGCACCAAAATGATCATTTATAAATAAAAAAAGGAACTGAGTTTGGTAAAAAGCAAGAAAAATCTAATTAAGAATTCAGTTATAATCTTATACAACTAAGGAAGTTGGAAAATATTCAGAATTTCTTACTTATATTCGCCACAAAGAAATAAATTATGAGCACACAGATAGGCACCAAATAGCTCATATCACCAGAAATAAATGCCTGATCATTGAGTAAGTGAGAAGAAATAAATCCAAAAATTGCTCATTAACTCCTCCTTTTACCCTCCTGCCTGTCTTTTGTCTGAATTGAAGTGCATACATTATGAAGAACCTGTGAATACATACCTACTTATAGCTTCCTCCTCCTCCACCCATAGTCCTGACTTTGTGTCAAGAGTAACCTAGCTTCGTCTGGTCAGGTGTTCATTTTCTTGACTTTAGCAAGACACTTGAATTAACCCTTTCAGTCCAGCCATCAAGCAAGGCGCCAGTGTCCAAGAATTTAAAAAAAAATTCCTTATTTTTCTTATGAAATGGTAGAGAATCTTTTCTGAAGGTAATAAAACAAAAGTACGAAATTTGAATACAGATAATTGAATAATGATGTCTTCAGATATCCTGACTGTGTCAGTGATATCATTATCAACATCTCATTAATTTTGACTCCCATTTTAGGCCAATTACATTATTCCAGTCGACCAAATTCTTAGCTATTTCTTTAGTATTACTTCTATTCTATCGATTGAGCACAAGAAATCAGCCCAGTCAACTGTTTCAACTCCAAAATAAGTGATTAGAAATTGGTAATTTAGCCAATTTAACTCAAAGTCTGTTATTATTCCACCTCAAATAGTGCAGAATAAACAATGCAGGCATTCCTGGCACCAACCAACATTTCTGTCTGCTCGCTATGTTTTTCCGTCCTGCATATCATCCATCTGATTTTTTATTCACATAATGAATTTTTATTCAAACCAAAAATGGAAGATTTACTGTTATGCAATAATATTATAATAATTGTACAAATAATATCTACCACATTTGTGAAAGAGTATTAGACCCACTAGCTGGCACGACAGACGTAGTGAGGTCATTTGTTTACTTGAACATCGGCAAAATTTAACATTTCTGCTACTTTGAGCTCAGTTTCAAGCCATTTCCAGTACTAAAACCAAT
>WNWK01059609.1:0-10148 GCA_009830355.1 Cherax destructor | reverse complement strand
TTGAGTAAATCCCCCAAAAAACACATCCATTAAGCGACAGTTTATATCGAGTTCCATTAGAGCCATGGGGGGGAACACTGTGACTAGTAGATGAGACCGAAAAAAAAAAAGCACTGATGATGAGAAGCGAATCAAGGGGTTTGGGTTATATAGGAGGTGAGATCAGGTCTTTCCCAGTCAGGTGCAATGTGAGGACTTAAAGTGTGATGAGGTGTCGAAAAAAGAAAGGAGGAACACTCGGCCAGGGCCCATTCCAAACTTGACCTTCACAACCCATCTCACTAACAGAATTTTGCTCAACCAAACCCTGCTGGTCGATTGGGAAGAATCCTCCATATTTAAGTGATAATAAATACATTGTCCTTTATCGTTTATCCGGAATGCTTCTACCGTTGACTTGGGGGTTTTGAATGTTTGGGGAACCACTGGAATTCCTGGATCACATGTTGGGGGGATAAATACATGAGTGGGTGGGGGGGGTGTGAGGGACCTGACAGTTTGGGCCCTACAAAGGACTTATGCAGTCCCCCTTTTCCTTTTTAAAGTAAAAGGCCCAGACCACCGGGAGTTTACCTGGGGGGGTTCCCCCAGGTAGTCGGTTTCTTAGCCGGGGAGGACATGTACCGCCCCGCATGGGTCGGGGGGGGTTTGCTGCAGTGCCTTCTTTCTTATGTTCTTAACAAAAAAAATTTTTTTTTGCTACAGATTGAGGTTAATGGCACATCTAGTAAACAGAGGTTTGGTGTTGTATTTAGAGACAAATGTTGTCTTTCCCAAACCAATTTGGCGATCGTGAATTACCTATCTACTAATGAACATTTACTTTGTTTAGATACTGTTTTCGTAATGCCTTTGTTATTAAACACTTGGTTATCTCATTTTTAAAGTGAAAACAATATTGCAATTCCTTCCATTATAACATTATAACCCCAGGTTTCTCGTTTGGCCTTCAGGTAATTTTCCTGTTTTTCTCGTGAAGATAAATTTATATTACTCCGCTATGGAAAGCTCGATAAAATAAAAACTGTTTTGGGAGTATAAACAAATTCCAGTAACACAATAGGCAGGGCAAAAACATTGTGAAGGCCCTGGGATGTATAATGTCACAAGTTCTCACTCTCAAATATTACAACAATCTACCACATGTACTAGGAAAATGATAGGGAAGGATAATGAGAACCATCATAACTCGTGATGCCAAGCTTATGTTGATTCTTTTCAAATTGCTTGTTCTCTCTAGGCCGAAATATTGCTGTAAACTAAATGCCCCTTTGAAGGCAGGCGAAATTTAAGAAGTGGAGAATATTCAGAGAGCTTCTACTGCATGTATAATTAGAGTAGAGCACCTAAATTACTTGGAACGGTTGAAGTCCTTTGATTTGTACTTGTGAGGGAAAGGTTCTTTAGATAGTAATGGAAATATGAATGAGTGGTTGTGGTAGTTTGATTGGCAGAATGCTTCTTCTGAAAGTAGTTTGCATTGTTACCACTACTCGACTACCCCATTCCACCCTGTGGGAGTGTGAGGGAAAAGTCCATAGATAGGAGTGATGAAAGTGTGAAGGTATGTAGAGTGATGGTTGAGCGGTAGTTTGCTGGTTAAGGTGGGGTGAGTGTCTCTCTGCTGCTATACCCCCCCACCCTTTTTCACTTGGTGAGAGGTGTAATGCTAGGCTTCGGCTGCCGGTTGAAATCACTTCACTGACTACGCTCGATCCCACTGTAAGTACTTCACGGCTGCTCGTATCTTCATTATTATTTTTGGAGCTTCACTCATGTTTAAAAACTTTCACTTCTGCTATGTCCTGCCTTGGTTTGGTAGAGTAAATTATTACAGTTCGCCATTTCTTTTAAAGGCCTTATGCCTACTATGTAAATTAATGCTAGAGTGGTGAATAATTATTGTGGTTTCCTTCACAGTCCTCTGTGTCCGCTCGGATCATCGGATTCAAGGCTGAGTGGGTGGCCGGCGTACTCAACAATTGAGAAAGAGTTACACCACTATTTCTGCACTTCACCTGTATTACACACGTAAGAAACATCAGGCAACTGGACGTCACTAGGGGCCAACTTTCAACTGAGTCCCTTACATCATATGTGACATTGTAAAAGTTTTGGAAGACTGTTGGATTTGTGGTAAAACTAGAGACAACAACAACACTACTACTACCACCGCCACGCCCCCACGGAGTTCTCTCTTAAGATTCATTGCTTCAGTGATACGTCCACAGCTGTAAATATTTAGCTTTGAATCATATACATCTCTTTTTGTTTTCATTTTTCATTTTTCTTAATATAGGTTTATTCTAATCATATTTTCGTATTTATTATTTCAATTGCATTCTATTAAAATAAAGTGTTTATTTTTCTGGTTATTAGTCTTTTTCTATTATACTTTTCCTGAGAAGATTGGCGACGACCTTCACAAGTGGCGACCTTGCCAGGATTCGACTCAAGGATTCGACGCCTCGAACACGACTCGACGCTACTCTGGACTTGAGCCGGCGACACATGACAACATTATTGGAACTCCGCCAACAGTTACGCGGTGCACCTCAAACGCTTCACACCACCTACGGTTGCCACCCTTCATAAGTATTCATTTACTATAGTAGGACTAGAGATAAGGTATTTAAAGGATTTGGTGATTGTTAATTACTCTTTGTTTATGTTAGTCAAGTCAAGGCAGGATGTGCTAGTCACTTCTGTCACCTTTGTTTTGAGCTTGAAGACTATTTTAGGAATAGACTCTAGGGATCCGAGATTTTCCAGTGATAAATCTTCTTCATTGAGTTCTTGTATGTTATATCAAGGAACTGTCATAGGAACTCTGATTAAGGGGAAGATGGATGGTCGGGGATCCCATTCTCCTTACGTTGGTCGGAGCTGGCATAGAACCCTCCGGTCAAATTTATACTGTATAAATCGAAGTAGGGATTGAACCCTCCGGTTTTTACAGTTGTGGAACGGATTTGAACCCCCCCGTTTTCTATTTATTTTTGTCACCCGTAAGTTAGTTTCCCGGGTTTGTATGGAGGAAACGTCTGGATGAATGCTGGGATGGTTAGGTATTTCGGGAAAACTTTAAATCTTTCATAACTACTAAGATTCAGGAAAAAAAGAATGAAATTGGAGAGAGAGAAACAAAGAGACAGAAAAAAAGATCAGAAAAGAGAAACAAGAGAGACAAAGTTAGAAAGGGAAAAGAAGAAAAAAGGAGAGAGAGAAAAATTGAAAAGAAAAAAAAAAGGGGAGAGGAGAAAAAATTGAAAGAGAAAAAGAAAAAGGAAAAAAAGAGAGAGAGATGAAAAAAGAGAGAAAAAAGAGAAAAAGGAGAAAGAAAAAAAATTGAAAAGAGAAAGACAAGAGAGACAGAAAGAGAACTAGAAGAAAAGAAAGAAAAGTGAAAGGCTTGATCGTAAGCAAAGAGCTCAAAAAATACGTGAACAAACAAGTTTTTAAAAGAACGAGATGCAAAAGCACTCTAAAAAAGAAAGAATTAGAGGAAAGAGCAAAAGCTAGAGAACATGAGGAACAAGAAAAAAAGAAAGATCGTGAAGTAGAAAAGCCCCGTTTAGACTTAGAGAATAGGAAACTAGGTCTTACTCAGCAGCAATTAAATGATGGGGTAGTGGAGCGTCCCACCTTCATACCCCCACCCCAACTTACCACCCTTCAGAGGGGAGGACATAACTTATATTATCAGATTTGGGAAAAAACCCCTTTCCCCCTGGAATGGCCATTTGATCGTGGGCTATAGGCGGGAATTTTTTTTCAAAAGCTTTGTTTATGCAACTTTGTCACATGATATCATTTTGACTATAATCTGTGAAGGGCAATTCTAAAAGCCACCAGAAAACCACTAACTCTTATAGGAAGGATTTCAGGTATGCCGCATTACAACACGGTCAGAATTTCCAGCAGTTACAGATTACTCTTTGGGTTTTTTTTTTTGGATAGAATGCGGAATTGATCACACTTATGAATTTTCTTAGAGATTTCATGTTGCCGACCAGTTCCTGACGGCTCTGCCCCACCAAATACGAACCTTCATTAGAGAACGTAATCTGATTACGGCTGCGGAAGTTGCTGAAGCTGCTGACTTGTATGCGGAAGCCCATAATTCCTATAAGTGCCTGAAGGGATCGATCCCTAAGGGCAATGGTTCACCAGAACCAAAGGTTAAGTCTCATGTAGAGGTAGAACAAAAATCATTTATCCCAGTTTGTCATGTATGTGGTGGAAAAGGACATAAACGACCTGATTGCCCTTCTAAGATAGTTCACAAGGTGGGTAGATGCGTCAAAGAAGGTAATGAACAAGCTCCCTTCTGTTCAGGAACCGTTAATGGTCTTAAGGTATCTAAGATATTAAGAGACACTGGATGCACTTGTATAGTCATTTCAGATAAACTGTTCCCTAATCTCAAACCCACACATGCCTCCACTACTCTTTCAGATTACTTGGGCCGTACAGACACATTTCGTACCATGCGGTGTTACATCAGGTCCAAATGGTTCACAGGTTGGACTAATGCGGTACTAGCTCCCATCACAACTTGCTCTATAATAATAGGTAACGTTAAAGGTGCCATTCCTCCTTGGAAGAGCGATCTTTCGTCACCTCACATAGATGCAAGTTTTTCAGCTCAGCCTCCTCCCAATGTAGATAAGCTCCTTGTCAATTCTGTTGCTAAATCTCTTATCTCATGGTAATAGTCATTTAAAAATTGAAACAGATGATACTGCACCCGGAATCGAGATGGCAGGATCACCGGTTCACTCAGTAGATAACAGTAAGGTTGCCACCTCCAACCATATACCATCTGTTCCAAGTAAAGTAAAGACTAAAGCTCAGGCTTCACCTTCTATTGATCCTTTAATTGGCACAGATCTTCGGTCCAAAGATGACTTTATCAATTTACAGCAGACTTGCCCTTCACTTAGGTATTGCCATAGTCATGCTGTAAATAATACAGTTATCCAAGGAAGATACTCATCACATAAGTTTGAATATCGTGACAGGATCTTGTATAAATCTGTGTTGAAACCTAATTCTCTTACAGTAGATTATTCCCTCCTAGTCATTCCCGACCAATGCCGCGAGTCAATTCTCCAAATGGCTCATGACCTGCCAGTGACCGAACACTGGGCCCATCGTAAGATGTGGCATAAAATCAGGCATACGTATTTCTGGCCACATATGTACACGCAGGTGTCAAAGAAGTATGGGTCGTGCAACAGGTGTCAATGGCTTACTACACCTCATCTTCACGATCCTATTTCCGGTACTTCTGAGCCTATAAATTCCCTCCACCGGAAACGAAATACCCATAACTTAAGTTCTATTTTCTGGGGAAAGAATTCATTCTAGAAACAGATCATAAACCATTGGTATACCTAGAAAATTTTAAGGGAACCAACAGTCGCCTCTTGAGGTGGACATTGGCACTCCAGGCTTTTAAGTTTCATTGTGTATATCAATGGTTCATCTAATTATTTCTCTGACTGGTTAAGTCGTGACAGTCAGTAGAATATTTGTACTTATGAGACTTTCATTTTTGGGGACTTTTACCTCATAATTTCTACTTCTATTCCTTGACTAGCAGTCTTGGTATGGGGGAGTGTGAGGGAAAAGTCCATAGATAGGAGTGATGAAAGTGTGAAGGTATGTAGAGTGATGGTTGAGCGGTAGCTTGCTGGTTAAGGTGGGGTGAGTGTCTCGCTGCTGCTATACCCCCCCCCCTTTTTCACCCGGTGAGAGGTGTAATGCTAGGCTTCGGCTGCCGGTTGAAATCACTTGACTGACCACGCTCGATCCCACTGTAAGTACTTCACGGCTGCTCGTATCTTCATTATTATTTTTGGAGCTTCACTCATGTTTAAAAACTTAAACTTCTGCTATGTCCTGCCTTGGTTTGGTAGAGTAAATTATTACAGTTCGCTATTTCTTTTAAAGGCCTTATGCCTACTATGTAAATTAATGCTAGAGTGGTGAGTAATTATTGTGGTTTCCTTCACAGTCCTCTGTGTCCGCTCGGATCATCGGATTCAAGGCTGAGTGGGTGGCCGGCGTACTAACAATTGAGAAAGAGTTACACCACTATTTCTGCACTTCACCTGTAGTACACTAAGAAACATCAGGCAACTGGACGTCACTAGGGGCCAACTTTCAACTGAGTCCCTTACATCATATGTGACATTGTAAAAGGTGGGGTGAGTGTCTCGCTGCTGCTATACCCCCCCCCTTTTTCACCCGGTGAGAGGTGTAATGCTAGGCTTCGGCTGCCGGTTGAAATCACTTGACTGACCACGCTCGATCCCACTGTAAGTACTTCACGGCTGCTTGTATCTTCATTATTATTTTTGGAGCTTCACTCATGTTTAAAAACTTAAACTTCTGCTATGTCCTGCCTTGGTTTGGTAGAGTAAATTATTACAGTTCGCCATTTCTTTTAAAGGCCTTATGCCTACTATGTAAATTAATGCTAGAGTGGTGAGTAATTATTGTGGTTTCCTTCACAGTCCTCTGTGTCCGCTCGGATCATCGGATTCAAGGCTGAGTGGGTGGCCGGCGTACTCAACAATTGAGAAAGAGTTACACCACTATTTCTGCACTTCACCTGTAGTACACACGTAAGAAACATCAGGCAACTGGACGTCACTAGGGGCAAACTTTCAACTGAGTCCCTTACATCATATGTGACATTGTAAAAGTTTTGGAAGACTGTTGGATTTGTGGTAAAACTAGAGGCAACAACAACACTACTACTACCACCGCCACCCCCACGGAGTTCTCTCTTAAGATTCATTGCTTCAGTGATACGTCCACAGCTGTAAATATTTAGCTTTGAATCATATACATCTTTTTTTGTTTTCATTTTTCATTTTTCTTAATATAGGTTTATTCTAATCATATTTTTGTATTTATTATTTCAATTGCATTCTATTAAAATAAAGTGTTTATTTTTCTGGTTATTAGTCTTTTTCTATTATACTTTTCCTGAGAAGATTGGCGACGACCTTCACAGGGAGTTAACGTGGAACACTCCGACCTGATTACGCTCATTTGATTCTCGGCTCTCATCATGTCTGTAAGTATTTTGTTGGGTTTTGGTTAAACCAGCTTAATCAAGACCTTCACTCTTGTTTCTGGTATCTTCTGTTATTGGAATCAGCTGGTCCTGATTTGAATAACATTGTTAACGTAAACATCTTTGTCCTCAACATGTCTTTAAAAGCTTTATGCCTATCATATGAGTGACTTCTTGTCCAGAATGTTATTTGTTTTCTTTTTTTATGCTTTGATTGCCGTCTTGAGTCATCAGATTCAGGCAAGACAAGGCGGGCAGCAGGATCGACGCATCTACAACGAAACTCATCATTTGTGTGGCTCTCTCCATATTTAAAAGAACTCTACAGTTCCTCTTCCACTCGTGTTAGATACGCTATAATCTTCATACCGTTCTTGAGAAATTATCCATTTGTTAAAAGACCAACTTTTTATTTGGTTGAATAGCAATTTTATCCATTAAGAGAAAACTTCCAACAAACCAAGTTCCTCAGATCTACAGAACCTGTACACTTGTTGGGGTGACATTCTATTAAAAGGTCACAAGTCACGTCCAACATTGACCACCGTACATCCATACTGGCTCAGCATTCCAACCCCCAAGTGAGTCAAGAGCTACGTGCCTTGAACAGCGGCGTTGCGGAAGTCCACCCATCTGTTATATTATTAATTTTCTTATGTTTACATATTAGCTTTGATTCACAAGCATTACTTACATATTAAATTTTTCATTATTTTTTATTATGTTTTGCATGTTAATAAATTTTTCTGTTACCTTTGATTTTTCTATTTTTTTATTTCCATGAGAAGGAATCAGCTATCAAATATTATTTTTTTTTTTTTTTATTTTATTTAAAAGACATGCTTACAAATATCAGTATATATCTGCTAATATGCAACTAGACCGTACTAAACACAATATGGCAAACTTGATCTACAACATACAATATCTGATTTACATTCACAATCACAGTAACACAATACGTACAATATACATATGCAAGCTAAATACTCATAACACTAACATATCATAGCAAATTGCTCTTCCTCCAACAAATATCCTTATTTTGTTCCAACTTTACCCTTAGCCATTTAATGACTCAAGGAACTACGTTCCTGCCTATTCTGCAACTAATAACATCTTAAAACATTATTATATAGACACCAAAGGACATATGTTTCGACCCATTACATATAACCTAACTACTGACATACTTAAGCCTACAAAAACTATATACATTACACAAAAATATATAAACATCAGAAATACAATTGTAATTTCGTTCACAAAATCTAAAGTTTAATCTCCGAGTTACATCATTAAAAAACTTCTTACCATAACTCCATTATATACCTGTCTCCAACAACACATTATATACCTGTCTCCAACAACATATTGTATACCTGTCCCCAACAACATATTGTATACCTGTCTCCAACAACACATTATATACCTGTCTCCAACAACACATTATATACCTGTCTCCAACAACACATTATATACGTGTCTCCAACAACACATTATATACGTGTCTCCAACAACACATTATATACCTGTCTCCAACAACATATTGTATACCTGTCTCCAACAACATATTGTATACCTGTCTCCAACAACATATTGTATACCTGTCTCCAACAACATATTGTATACCTGTCTCCAACAACATATTGTATACCTGTCTCCAACAACATATTGTATACCTGTCTCCAACAACATATTGTATACCTGTCTCCAACAACATATTGTATACCTGTCTCCAACAACATATTGTATACCTGTCTCCAACAACATATTGTATACCTGTCTCCAACAACATATTGTATACCTGTCTCCAACAACATATTGTATACCTGTCTCCAACAACATATTGTATACCTGTCTCCAACAACATATTGTATACCTGTCTCCAACAACATATTGTATACCTGTCTCCAACAACATATTGTATACCTGTCTCCAACAACATATTGTATACCTGTCTCCAACAACATATTGTATACCTGTCTCCAACAACATATTGTATACCTGTCTCCAACAACATATTGTATACCTGTCTCCAACAACATATTGTATACCTGTCTCCAACAACATATTGTATACCTGTCTCCAACAACATATTGTATACCTGTCTCCAACAACATATTGTATACCTGTCTCCAACAACATATTGTATACCTGTCTCCAACAACATATTGTATACCTGTCTCCAACAACATATTGTATACCTGTCTCCAACAACATATTGTATACCTGTCTCCAACAACATATTGTATACCTGTCTCCAACAACATATTGTATACCTGTCTCCAACAACATATTGTATACCTGTCTCCAACAACATATTGTATACCTGTCTCCAACAACATATTGTATACCTGTCTCCAACAACATATTGTATACCTGTCTCCAACAACATATTGTATACCTGTCTCCAACAACATATTGTATACCTGTCTCCAACAACATATTGTATACCTGTCTCCAACAACATATTGTATACCTGTCTCCAACAACATATTGTATACCTGTCTCCAACAACATATTGTATACCTGTCTCCAACAACATATTGTATACCTGTCTCCAACAACATATTGTATACCTGTCTCCCACAACATATTGTATACCTGTCTCCAACAACATATTGTATACCTGTCTCCAACAACATATTGTATACCTGTCTCCAACAACATATTGTATACCTGTCTCCAACAACATATTGTATACCTGTTCCCAACAACATATTGTATACCTGTCTCCAACAACATATTGTATACCTGTCTCCAACAACATATTGTATACCTGTCTCCAACAACATATTGTATACCTGTCTCCAACAACATATTGTATACCTGTCTCCAACAACATATTGTATACCTGTCTCCAACAACATATTGTATACCTGTCTCCAACAACACATTGTATACCTGTCTCCAACAACACATTGTATACCTGTCTCCAACAACACATTGTATACCTGTCTCCAACAACACATTATATACCTGTCTCCAACAACACATTATATACCTGTCTCCAACAACACATTATATACCTGTCTCCAACAACACATTATAT
>WNWK01059608.1:0-10148 GCA_009830355.1 Cherax destructor | reverse complement strand
TAGAGGCTAAGACGTTGTGTAGTTTTAAAAATAGGTTAGATAACTACATGAGTGGGTGTGGGTGGGTGTGAGTTTGACCTGATTAACTTGTGCTACTAGGTCAGATGCCGTACTAATTCCTTAAGTGGAAGTGACCTGACCACCTGGAGAGGGTTAACTCCACGTGGGGTGCTGGTGGGTGTGAGTTGGTCTTGACTAGTTTGTGCTACTAGGTTAGATGCAGTGCTCCTTCCTTAAGTGAATGTAACCTGAACTGGCTGGGGTGGGGCATTGGCTTAAGCCGGTTGGAGATTTGGACCTGCCTCGCATGGGCCAGTAGGCCTGCTGCAGTGTTCCGTCTTTCTTATGTTCTTATGTCTCCACTGTAAATACTTCTTTAAATCCTTTGTTGAGCTCTTCACACACTTTTCGGTCATTTCTTGCAACTCCCCACCTTCCTTCCTCAGCCTGATTACCTGGTCCTTAACTGTTGTTTTCCTCCTGATGTGACAGTACAACAGCTTCGGGTCTGACTTGGCTTTCTCTGCTATGTCATTTTAGTATTGTCGTTGGGCCTCCCTCCTTATCTGTGCATATTCATTTCTGGCTCGTCGACAATTCTCCTTATTTTCCAGGGTATTTTGCCTTCTATACATCTCCCATTCTCTAGCGAACTTAGTTTTGACCTCTGTACACCTTTTTATGAACCAAAGGCTCATCTTGGCCTTCTCATTGTTTTTGTTGCCCTTGGGTACGAACCTCTCCTTCGCATCCTTGCATATTGTTGTTACATATTCAATCATATTCCACTATCATATGTGTGTGTGTATCAATTAATGTAAGAATGAGTCTATTTTTTTAGAGGAATTATTTCCTTCGATGTACCAAGAGAGAGAGAGAGAGAGAGAGAGAGAGAGAGAGAGAGAGAGAGAGAGAGAGAGAGAGAGAGAGAGAGAGAGAGAGAGAGAGAGAGATAAAACATCTATTGAAGGGCAAAGATGAATTAATTAAAAAATTTACTTCCACTAATCCATCTTTACCTTATATGTATGGATTAATAAAAACACACAAACCTGGTAATCCTGTTAGACCAATTATTAGCTCTATAGGTTCAGTTTCTTATAAACTTTCTAAATGGCTTGTTGATATTTTGAGCCCAATTGTTGGAAAAATTTCTAATTTTAATGTTAAAAACAACTTAGATTTAGTTGATAAATTAAGCACCTTGACTGATTTAAATGATTTCAATATGGTTAGTTTTGATGTTACCTCCTTGTTTACAAAAGTTCCAGTTGATGATTTACTAAGTTTCTTATCTGAAGAACTGGTTAATTATGATTTACCATTGCCAGTTCCTACTATCATTAAACTTATTAAACTTTGTATTGTTGATGCAAAATTTGTATTTTTTGATGAGTTTTACACTCAGAAGTTTGGTATGGCAATGGGCAATCCTCTTTCACCTGTTCTTAGTAATTTATATATGGAATTTTTCGAAACAAGATTGCTTAACACTATCCTTTCCAATAGAGCTAAGTGGTATAGATATGTTGATGATATTTTGTGCCTTATGCCTAAGAATGTAGACATAAACCATTTCCTTGTTAAATTAAATAGCTTAGCTCATTCTATAAATTTTACTGTTGAATTCGAAGTAAATAACTCATTGCCCTTCCTAGATGTTTTTATTATTAAGGGTAACATTGATTTTAAATTTAAAATTTACAGAAAACCTACAAATAATTGTTCTATGTACACTATTACTCTTCACATCAAGATAGAGTTAAAGTGTCGGTTTTTTCTTCAATGTTTTTGAGAGCTTTACGTATTTGTAGTCCAGAGTTCATAGATGAAGAAATCTCTAAAATTTATGAAATAGCTAATGATTTAAAATACCCTAGAAACATAATTGATAAATCTTTTAAAATAGCTAGGAATACTTTTTACAATCCCAAAAGGGACAACCAACCATATTCAACCAAAAATATGTTGGTTCTCCCTTACCATGAAAACTTGGTTGATATGCCTTCCTTTCTTAAGAATTTTAATATCAAAGTTGTATTTAAAAATCTTGATACAGTAAAAAGACTTTTGATACAAAATTCCCCAAAATGCTGACGGATGTGTCTATAAGATTCCCTGTAAAATATGCGATAAAGTTTATTATGGTCAAACTGGTAAAAGTCTTGAACTAAGATTAAAACAACATAAATATAGCATTAGAACTGACAAGATTCTAATGCTCTATTTATTCATGTGAGAGATTTTAACCATCCAATTGATTTTCAAAATGCTGAGAAGGTTGTATCAAGCAAGTCCATGGTTGAGAGGAATATAATAGAATCATGTTTCATTAAAAGCAGTTTTAAAATAATATGAATATTTCTTTGGTTTATATAAATTGGATTCTTTTATAATTAATAAAATTTGGGAAGAATTTAATGATAAATTGGACTAATCTTAATTCTGGGAAGAGTTTCAGGTCCTTTCTTATTTTCCTCTTCACAGAGTCGTGGTGTTACGCTACTGTGAGGTGTAGTCTTTGTTTGTATGATGTGACTGTGAGGTGTAGTCTTGCCCCTTATATAAGTCCTCTTGTCATGTTTCCTTTTATAGTTCCTTGATAATGTGAGTAGTCACGAAAGCGCTTGGAATTCCTCTATTTTTCATAGTGGTTGTTCATATATATATATATATGATATATATATATATATATATATATATATATATATATATATATATATATATATATATATATATATATATATATATATATATATATATATATATATATATATATATATATATATATATAGTGTCGAATAGGTAAAATTGGTCAATTAGCAAGACTCATTTAAAATTAAGTCCTTTCTAAAATTTCTCTAATACGTTTAAAGATATATTTTTTTTATTTATGTTAATGTAAAAATTAATAATTTTGTAACAAAGGAACCTTAGAAAACTTACCTAACCTTATCATAACAAGCGCAATTTAATTTAGCCTAACCCAACTAAATATATTTTAGATAAGTTTACAATATTTTAATAATAAACAAACACAATGAAATATGGTTTTTTTCGTTAGGTTCATAATGCATACATGAATTTTCGCTTGCCTTATTCGGCAAGAGGAGCATTGCTATTTAAGCCAGAATCGCAAGTTTTACCTATTCGGCACGACATACACACACACACACACACACACAGGTATGAGGAATTTCCTGCAGGAGATTCTGTGGGAAAGGGAAATGGAAGGACAGTCAGTAAATGAAATGATGGAATACGTAGCGACAAAGTGCAAGGAGGCAGAGGAACGGTTTATACCCAAAGGAAAAAGAATAAATGGGAAGACAAGAAAGAGCCCCAGGTTTACCCAAAGATGCAGGGAGGCAAAGACTCTGAGTGCCAGAGAATGGAAAAGGTACAGAAGGCAAAGAACCCAAGCAAACAAGGAGATTAGTCGAAGAGCTAGAAACGAGTATGCACAGGTACGGAGGGAGGCCCAGAAACAGTACGAAAACGACATAGCATCGAAAGTCAAGTCTGACCCGAAACTGATGTACAGCCACATCAGAAGGAAGACAACAGTAAAGGATCAGGTGATAAGGCTGAGGAGGGAAGATGGGGAACTCACAAGTAATGATCAAGAGGTATGTGAGGAGCTCAACTCGAGGTTTAGGAAGTATTCACAGTGGAGGAAGGGAGGCAGTTGGGTAGACAGGACGGGGTGCATCACCAACAAGGGATGTATCGAGTGCTGGAGGGGAAAACACACATCTGAGGGGAGGTGAAGCAGTTACTCAGTGACCTTGATACCTCAAAGGCAATGGGTCCGGACAATATCTCACCATGGGTCCTTCGGGAAGGAGCTGAGGTTCTGAGTGTGCCACTTACCAAAATTTTCAACACATCCCTTGAAACTGGGCAGCTACCTGAGATATGGAAAAGGCCAACGTAGTCCCCATCTTTAAAAGGAGACAGAAAAGAGGCACTAAACTACAGACCGGTGTCACTTACGTTATAGTGTGCAAAGTCTTGGAGAAAATCATCAGAAAAGAATGGTGGAGCATCGGGAGCAGAACAGGTTAATCAACGCCAGACAGCACGGTTTCAGGGAAGGCAAATCCTGTGTAACAAACCTCCTGGAGTTCTATGATAAAGTAACAGAGGTAAGGCAAGAGAGAGAAGGGTGGGTTGACTGCATTTTCTTGGACTGCAGGAAGGCCTTTGACACAGTTCCTCACATGAGATTAGTAAAGAAGATGGAAGACCAAGCGTGTATAACAGGAAGGGCACTGGAATGGATCAGGAATACCTCACAGGGAGGCAACAACGGGTCATGGTGCGTGATGAGGTATCACAGTGGGCGCCTGTGACGAGCGGTGTACCGCAGGGGTCAGTCCTAGGACCAGTGCTATTCTTGCTATATGTGAATGACATGACGGATGGGATAGACTCAGAAGTGTCTCTTTTCGCAGATGATGTGAAATTAATGAGGAGAATCACATCGGATGAAGACCAAGCAGGACTTCAAAGTGACCTGGACAAGCTTGACATCTGGTCTAGCAACTGGCTTCTCGAATTTAACCCCACCAAATGCAAAGTCATGAAGATCGGAGAAGGGCAAAGAAGACCGCTGACAGAGTACAGGCTAGGTGGACAAAGGCTACAAACCACATCAAAGGAGAAAGACCTTGGGGTGAGTATAACACCAAGCACGTCTCCGGAAGCACACATCAACCAGATAACCGCGGCAGCATATGGGCGACTGGCAAACCTAAGATTAGCGTTCCGTTACCTTAACAAGGAATCGTTCAAGACACTGTATACCGTATACGTCAGGCCCATACTAGAGTATGCAGCACCAGTCTGGAACCCACACCTGGTCAAGCACGTCAAGAAATTAGAGAAAGTGCAAAGGTTTGGGACAAGGCTAGTTCCACAACCCGGGGGGCTGCCTTATGAAAAAAAATTTTTAAAGAAATGGGGCTAACAACACTGGGGACAAAAGGGGGAAAGAGGAAAAAGGGGTAACGAATACAAAATACTGGGGGAATCGAAAGGTAGATAGTGACAGGATTTTCCCCGGGAAAAACAGAAAAAAAAAGGGGGCAAACGGGAAACTGAAGACTAGATGAGTAAAAAGGGATGTTAGGAAGCAATTCTTCAGCCAAAAAAAATTGGGGAAATGGAATAGTTTAGCGAAGATATAGTGGAGGCGGGAACCATACATATTTTTTTAAAACAAGGTATGAAAAATTTTAGGGGCAGGGAGAGCAGAGCCCCCGGCGGACAGTGAAAAGGGGGGGCCAGGAGCTGAGTCTCGCCCCCCGCAACCACAATTAGGTAGTACAATTGGGGGAGAAAAACACACACAAAAAAAACACACACACACACACACACACACACACACACATATATATATATATATATATATATATATATATATATGTATATATATATATATATTATATATATATATATATATATATATATATATATATATATATAAAGAGGGGCAGTCCAAACTTTGTTTTTTTGGGAAAAATTTTTTCTAAAATTTTCCCCCAATTTTTTCCCAATTTTGGGCCCCCGACTGGCAGTGTCCCAGAGGCCTTTTGGGGGCCCCCTTTTTTTTGATTTCCCACCGTGTCCCCCCCGGGAAGGATGGAGGAATCCGGCCCTTTCAGTGGGCAACCCCTTTTGGACCAAGTCCCCAAATTTCAGTAAGAATGGTGGGGTCAAAGGCTGACCCCAAAGATGACACCAACTCAGGTGGGTTTTTGGGGTTCAACAATACTTTAAAAGGGGGTGTCCGCAGCAGAGTATCCACAACATGTTTTCCCCCGAAAAAAAATTATCAAATTGAACTTTTCCCAACCTTTTTCTTAGTCAGAAGGGATGCTGCTCTCCCCAAAAAAAATTTTTTGACACTTCCCCCCCCTATCCTTTCACAGAATCTTGTTATAGGGGGCTTTTAAAACCCTTGTTTGGGGGGGAATGAAAATTTGTATGAGGATGTGCAAATGTCAAACCCCCTTCCCCCCCTTTTTTTTTTTTGTCTGGTCATCAAGGGGAAAAAACAGAAGGGGCCCCGTGAGCTCAAATTTTTTGGTTTTTTTATATTATATATAAAATTTTAAAAATAAAAATTAAAAATAAAATTTTTTTAAAAAAAATTTTTGAAAAAAATTTCTAAATCAATTAAAATAAAAAATTAAATGGTGTTTTAAACCAAAATTACCAAAAAAATTTAAAAAAAAAAAAAAATTCCCCCTTGGTTTTTTTTTTAAAAATTTTTGAAAAAAATCCCAAAAAAAAATTTATTAATAATTTTAAAATTTAAAATTTTTTATATATATATATATATATATATATATATATATATATATATATATATATATATATATATATATATATATATATATATATATATTTTATTTTAAACTTTAATTAGGGGGGAAAAAAATTTTAAAAAACCCAAACAATTTTAAATAATTTTTTTAAATTTTTTTTAAGAAAATTTTAATTTTTCCCCCCCAAAAACTTAAAAAAAAAACCCCCCCATTTTAATGGGAATTTTTTTAGGGGCCAAAACCCCCCCCAAATAAAGTCGTTTCCCCCTTTTTTCAAAAAAAACCTGGGAAAAATTTTTTAAGGAAAATTTTTGATTTTTTGGCCCCCAAATTATTGCATAAAAAATTTTCACTTGTCTTATAGGGCAAGGGGGGGTTTGCTATTTTAACCCAAAAATCGCAATTTTTACCTAATCGGACGAAATTTGTGTGTGTGTCTGTGTGTGTGTTTTATTTACCCTAGTTGGGTTGCGGGGGTCAGTAAAGCTCGTGGCCTCGCCCCCACTGGCCCCCTTCTGGGTCACCTTACGGGGGCCGGGACCCTTTATAAACCTTTTTTAAAGCTATGAATGGATCCTGCCCCACTACATCGTTTCCCCAAACTATTCCACTTCCTGACCACCCCGGACTGAAGAAAATTTAACACCCCTGCTTGGGGGGAGGGGGGAGTGTGTGTGGGGGATGTGTGTGTGGGGGGGGGGGATGTGTGGGGGGGAGTGTGTGTGGGGGGGAGTGTGTGTGTGTGTGTGTGTGTGTGTTTTTTTTTTTTCAAACACTTGATTACCAGAGGAAAGTGACATTATCAAGAATATAACTCTTTGTTCTCTCTCTCGTTCTCTCTCTCTCTCTCTCTCTCTCTCTCTCTCTCTCTCTCCTTTTTTTATACACGTTTTACAATGATAGATTAAGGTTCTTAACTTTTTTTTACAAGCAAAGGCCCTTTAAACCAAAATCAGCTCTTTTTAAAAGACTTTTATTGTATTGAGAAAACAAAGGGGGAACAAGTTTGAATTTGGGGCCATCTGTGGGCCAGCCTTTTCCCTTTTGTCAACTGACTTTATTTCCCTTTGATGTTATGGTGTACGAACATGTTCCAGACTCGAGTCGTCCCTTGGAAAAAAATGATCCCAGATAAAGTGATGTTCTTGGGGAATACAAACCCAAAGGGAAGTTGCTGCTTGCTCCCCGTCTTGTGGTTTAGACACCTTTTGTCCTCGGAGGGAGCCAATTTTTAAAATTTGTGGACAATATTGGCCTTGTACAAAACAGGGCCACACACATACCCTGGTGCTGAAGGCTCTGCTGAAATGACAGATCACAGCAATAGTTAAGAGGGCTTGGGTTTATATTAATCCCCTGAAAAAAGGGAAAAAAAAAAAAAAAAAAAAAAAAAAAACGCCCTTTCCTCCCCCCCTCTGTCTCTGTCTCCTTTTTGCCCCTTTCTCTCTCTGTCGCCCTCTCTCTTTTCTCCTATAATGGCATGGTTGCAGGGCATCAATGGGGCCAAGCACCATCGTAACTGTTGCTGGGGAGCCAGCGAAGTTAAATTTTTCTGCAGCACTTCCAGGAGTTTTTTCAGAAAAAAGGTTCAAAGCCCTTTCACACTCTGCCCCCCAGTTTTTTGTAGTGTTTTTTCTGTGTGTGTGTGGGGGTGTGTGGTTTTATCACCTAGTTGTGGTTGCGGGGGTCGTTTAAAGCTCCGGGCCCCGCCTCTTCCCTGGCCTCACTGGGACTCCCTGCGCATGAGCTTTATCAATTTCAAAGCTATGAATGGAACCTGCCTACTACATTGTCTGGGGGTTTTGGGGGTGGTTGGGTGGGTGACCACCGTTTCCCCGGTGCGCCTGTGGGTTAGCCGTTTTATGAACTTAACCCAGGGGGGGGAATAACCCAGGATACCACAGGGATGGTATTGTCCTAGAACACAAAAACTGGGTAAAGGGCGGTAAAAATGCGGACTCATGGCTTATTCCAGACAGAGATGGCTTGCTGGCTTAGTAGAATATTTTCACACAGATTGGGTGGCTTAATCTTGTAACAAATTAGCACAGAAAGAAGCTGGCTTCCCTGGTGACTAACTGGGGGGTTTTTTGGGTGGTTTGGTACCCCCCCTCACAAAGGGCTTACCTACACCCTTCCCAAACTATTCCACTTCCTGACCATCTGTGACTGAAAAAAATTTTTCCCTAACATCCGTGATTCATCTGAGTTTCAATTTTCCAACGTGCCCCCTTTTGCTGTGTCCCATCAAAGGGAAACATTCTGTCTCGTCCACCTTGTCAATTCCTCCCCAGTGTTTATATGTCGTTACATGTCCCCCTATTTTTCCCGCCCTCCAGTGTCGTCAGGTCGTTTTCCCCTTAACCCCTCCTCGTAGGACCCCCCCCTTTAGTCGGACTAGTCTTTTGAAAACCCTTTTGCACTTTCTCTAGTTTCATGTGTTTTGTTAGGTGTTGGTTCCAAACTGGTGCTGCATACTCCAGTAGGGGTAACGGCACAGTGTACGGGGGTTCTGAAAAATTTCCTTTTAAGATGTCGAAATGCTGTTTAAGGTTTGTGGGCCCGATGTTGCAGGGTTATTTAGTTGATGTGCCCCTGGGAGATGTGTCCCCCAAGATCTTTTCCTTGATGAGGTTTGTAGTATCGGGCCCCCCTAGACTGACCCCGTCCGGTTTTCCCTTGCCCTTCCCCCAATCTTTTGATTTTGACTTGGAGGTTGAACCCAGGAGCCAATTTCGGGACCAGTCCTGGCCTGTCCAGATCCCTCTGTATTTCTCCGGTCCTCGCCCGTTAATTTTCCATCAACCCATTTTTTTTGCAAACAGGGACACTTCAGGCTTTTCCCTTCCGCCCAAAATAAGAAACAGCACCGGCCCTAAGATAACCCCGTGGAACCCCCTGCACAGGCGCCAACTTGACCCCTCGCAGAACCATGACTTCGCTGTCTTCCCGACAGGGATTTCCTGATTCATTGGAGTGCCTTTCTGTTATCTCTGCCGGCCTCCAGCTTTTTCACTAACCCTTTGGGGGAACTGTGTCAAACGCCTTCTTTCAACAAAAAAATGGGAAACTACACCCCTCCTCTTTTGTCTTACTGCTGTCACCCTGTCAAGAACTCCCGTAGGTTTGTGAAAAGGATTTCCGTCCCGAAAACCCTGTTTGGGCCCTCGTTGATAACTATTCCCCCTAGGTGTTCCCCCACTTTCTCCTGATAATCTTCCCCATAACTTTTCATACATAAATTCATGAACATCTGTAGTTGTGCCATGTCTGCCTTTTTTAAAAATTGGGCCCCCAGTTTATGTCTTCCAACCCCAGGGAGTTTCCCTGTTTTGATAGATGTGTGGGGTGTTTTGTGTGTTTTGTTTTTTTTCCCCAATTTTGGGTTTCAGGGGCGATACTCAGCCCTGGCCCCGCCCCGGTCCGCACTGTGTCTCTGCCTCCCCGCCCATGACTTTTTTCATCCTTTTCTTAAAACTATGTATGGTTCCTCCTATATATCTTTTTCTAGACTATTCCATTCCCGACCTCTGTGGCTGAAGAAATGCTTCCTAACATCCCTTTCTCATCAGTCTTCAGCTTTTAGTTGTTTCCCCCTTTTTTGTGTTCCCCCCTGGGAAAATTCTGTCACTGCCCTTGTCAATTCCCGCAGATTTTGTATGTCGTTATCTGTCTCCTCTGACCCTTCTTTTCCTCCCGTGTTTTAGTCCTATTTCCCCAACCTTTTTTCATAGGACAGACCAATGAGTTTGGGAAATAACCCTTTTCGAAACCTTTTCACTTTCTCAGTTTTTTTCGTGTTTTGGGGGGCCC
>WNWK01059607.1:0-10149 GCA_009830355.1 Cherax destructor | reverse complement strand
GTACCCTTTAGGTGGTATGCCGGCAATATGTTAAGCACTGTCTTTCCTGAATTGATGTGTGGCACATTTCAGGGTGGAAAAACTTACAGGACGGAGGTTGTATTTGCCTGTTTTCATATGGGAACGGCATTTTCTGGGGTGATCATAATTGCATGTCCCATCTGATTTCCCAGATTTTCCATGCCTGCAGATACCAAGTGCATAATATTCACGTAGGCCTGGTTTCCGTTTGCCCTGTTTTTTTGTGACTGTGTTCCCCATTGGTGGGTGTGTTCCTGTCTCGTGTCTGTCTTCGTTACTAGTGCTAACAATGGAGCCTATGTAACATATATCTGTGTGCGAAAATCAGTCATTAGGACATATGAAGGAATGGGTTGACGCAACGTCATCTTCACAGAGTAAGTCCCCTCCAGCATACCAGCATAGGGCCCATTACCCCACCGGCCGACAGTTACAGCATGTACTAAACCATATTTTTGCAATATGCCAGTCACATCACTTTCTCCCGCCTCAAACGGGACGTTCCTCAACTTGATCCACTTGTAGGTGGCTGACACATTGTGTACACATACCTCCAGGCCTGTCATGACCGTCAGCTGTTGATCCTGGAACTTATTCACAATCCTGTGATAAGCTGCTGAGCATGCAAATTTTACAAAGATCCTGCGCACTCCATTCAGTGCTATCCCATACAATTCAGAATGGTCAACACCCAGCACGTCACGCAGAATCACTGGCAGGACAACTTCAGCATTAGACGGGTACACCTCTCCCTGGAGAACTTCAATTCTGATCGTGTTGACCCTCCTCCTGTACCCGTCTGCCATTGTAGGGTAAATAAAGATGCACGACTTGGCCGGCAGAGGTCACCACTAACACCCGCACACAACCAGGGCTGGGCGTGGAATGTATTTTTATAACATTAAGTAAATTTTGTTCAGGTATAAAATTATTGCATTTTTTCTGTGAACAAGCTTACTCTTGCATGATGTTCAGTTTCATGAATACTTTCTTGAGTAATTCGGTTACCTTTCAACTGTGATATGCAAGAGTCAGCCTGTTAACATCTATTTTCCTTGCCATCTCATCTAGTGGGTTTAGCGCCTAGCTAAGATTGTAATAGTAACAATTTGCAATCATTATATTTCTACCTATACATTGTGTAAATTGTTTTTGATTATTTGTTAAGTGCTGTAGTTTGGAGTAATTAACAAGTATTGCAGTGTTTTGTAACTCTCCAGAAGACTGTGGCCCAGTGAATGACCTTGAAAAGACCCGCAGGCCACTGACACCCATATTGCTTTTGTCTATTGAGGTGAATGTCCCTTGACCCTCCTATACACCGGTATCCTTTAACCCATCGCCAGTGTGAAACTGCTGTGTCAGCTATGAGTATAGCTATGAGTATAGCTGATGGTCTTGATGACGTAAATGATGGTGAAGGCAGATTTGAAACATACCTTAGTAAACACTCTCGGAAAAAGGAACGAGGCTTCCAGAGAAAGCTTGCTGCAAGCAATACAGGGGATGTACACCCTCCCAAAGTTGTCAGGTTAGATTTCCCTAACAACACTGATCAAGAGAGTAAGTGTAATTGGTTTTACAAAGCTAGTGTAGACAACCCAGAGAAAACGATCAAGTTTCTCCATGATGAGGATAACTACGTATTTGTGCCTAATGATTCAACATTTATAGACAAACTTCTCGCTAAAGAATATACCAACATCAAACTCCGAGCTGCCCCACCTAGGGCACCTAAAGTGCTCATTGTCATATACAACGTCAACAAGCACTTGAATCCTAAATATCTGGTGTCAGAGCAAGTTGCTAACCCTCGTCGACTTCCCAACGATCTGATATTAGCTGAGTGGACTGGCCAGGGGACTTTGCCACGCTATATTCACTCCCGTGCTGCCCTCGACAGGCGCTATAACATTGCATTGTACAGACCTCCTCAACGTCGATGTTATAAGTGTCAACGTTGGGGCCACATTGCCAGGAAATGCCCAGCTAAGTCACACTGGTGTGCAGTGTGTGCCAATGTTCATTCTTCTGAACGGTGTTATGATTTGATCAAACAGCACCAGACTGTTGCTAAACGATGTATCAATTGTAAGACATCAGGTGTCATAGCAGCTCATGCTGACTGCACCTCACCTTGCACCTCCCATTATGACCCCCCAGGCCCACCAGATACCTGGAGTCTGAATACTGGCTCATGCCTGCCCTCAGACAATGGGGTTGAGCACTTCACCTGGGAAGCACATCAACAGAGCTCCATCACGTCTGCTGTCAATACCAGTCTAGCTGAGTCAGCTGACAGTCAGCCACCGAGCTCAGCTGACCGAGGCTTCACGTCTCCAGATGTTCCTAGTCTTGCTCGTGTGGTATACAACCTCAAGTCCCACATAGGACTACTGGAGAGACAGCAATTTCTCCTGAAGCAACAACTTGAGCAGCACAAGGAAAGATGTGTAGAGCATACCAATATCAAGATTGTCACAAATTCTGAAAGCGAGTGTAAGGCTGATGAACAAGGTGGTGGTGGTGTCCTTAATTACGGCAATGACGAACCCAACAGCTGTGTTGATAACTATAGTGATCATCATGCTGAGGGCAGTGTTGTCTCTGATGTTAGTAATAGTTATGAGTGTAATATAAGTGGTGATACCGAGTGTGGGGGAATGTACCCCTACGATAAAGTGGACTGTTAATGTTACTATACTTAGCTTGTAGATGCATCCACGATTACCCAGCCATCCCAGTAACCGATGGTTGATGCAGACGTTCACATCCCCCACAGGGCTGTATGGGTGTAAAATCACACATGAGACTTATATTATTGCCCCAAAGGAGCGTATGCCATATAATCAGTCATTTAATGGACTGAACGGTGTTTTTTTTTTATTTTATTTAAATACATGTGATATACATACATTATGTAAATCTTACAATAACAAAAAACACATACAACAGTGTATGCCATATATCCCCTTTTATATTCTGAATATACATCCCACAAAAACAGGAAACAGCTATATACAATTCCTCCTCTCAGCATCCCATGTGGTGCAATGAATCTATACAGTAGCAATACTTAAAGGCAATAATGACTACCTTACAACTACATAATACTAAAACCCCAAATGAGAATGTTATAGCACCTCAGGCCTCCACGGACCTTACTTCCATCCCAAAGCAAGTTTGTGCACAATCACATAATTTCAAAAACAAACATGGATAACAATCCATAATGCCACCCCCCCCTTTTATGTGAAGTCATCATTTCTTTTATTACATTGTATGATAGCATGACCACTTACATCCCCCTCCTAACTCAAAACAATGCCCTAATTATATAATTAAATTACATCTTGAGGCGTGACTATGACTTTTCTAGTCATAAAACAGAGAGTACATATAAATGAACGCGCCTCGCCGTTTGCGCCAAGCATAATATATACACAAGGATTTATACAATATCTTAAGACAAGTTACAATCTACAACTGATCACCTACTTCATTAACATCATGACATCACAATGTCATTAAATCCTAACCAATATTTAGTTACATTTTACAGATGTACTTATAATAAACTTAATAAATCATTACATATCCGTCAAGTCAATGTAGTACTTAAAGACCCTTAAATACCTGCAATAAGGCACACACATATATGCATGGCAGTTCACACATCAACAGAAACCTAACATATTACATGATGTACAATTCCCAACCCAAAACTATAGGTATCCTTGCTAAACCTTGTTCCTGCACATACAGGCAAGAGCCCCTAAAAAACTGGTGGAACTGTCCAATACCTCAACACTAGGTATCCACCTCTCGTGATATGCATAGAACATAGTGTACAAACATATGATCGTTTACTAGACTCCTTAGATTAGTGCAGGTCCCCATACATGCCTCTCACGCGCACCAACATTCATGCAGTTAAACAAAAAAAACTTTGCTGTCAACACACATTTCAGTTACACTGTCACAATCAGTGTAAGTATGAAAAGGGAAAAAAAACCTTAGCATGAAACAGAAAAAAAAAATTCTGGGGAAAAAAAAAACCCTGGTTCTTTCCTGTCTGAAAAAACAGGAAAAACGCTCCACACTCATTCACTCCAATCACATGACACCTTTAACACCCAACATCTTCCCAAAGGAAAACCAACGCCATATCCCTGACACCCCACTACCCCCCCCCCTCCCCCCCGTCTTGAGTCCATATACACAACATTCATCAGACAAAAAACACCTAACCAACAGGAAAATTAAACAAAAAAAAGAAAAAAAATGGAAACAAGGGTGGGAAAAAACTAACCCTCCCTCCCAAAACACACACTCCCCCTCCCCTTCTACAAATAACCTCTATTCCTTACAGCACACACAACCCCCCCCCCTCCGACCACTCCTCGCCTTCCTCACCAACCCCCATCCCTGCGTCGAACCCTCCGACCTACACCTTATATAAATCACGCAACATCATCATCCTATACTCCTGTACAAAGGACCTATCCCACCTTTTCCCATATACTACCTGATTTCTACATTTAGTCCTATATATAGTACCAGCCACCGCCTTGATCCGTTCCCTGACCCCCTTATCCCTCAGTCGCCATGACACACATACAAAATCAACCATCAAATAATAAATACCAAGTCTCACCTATGATGCTACACCCCCAATGTCAAGACACATAGCCCTCAAAACAACAACACCCCCCCTCCCATATATCTTACCACACGCGCTATCCACACTCTTATAGGATCCAAAAATTCGCAAAAATAAACTGCATGCATACTAGTTTCTTCCAAACCACATCTGCTGCAGCACCCCTCCCTCACAAGACCCATCCGGTACAGCAAAACTTTCGAAGCCACGACCCCATTCAAAAACCTGTACATCAACTCTCTATCCCTTGATTGAACATGCAACCCTTTAAACCCCTTCCAAATCTTAACCCAATCATACACGGGATACGCGCATCCCCCTCAACCACCATTCCCCACCTCCCACCCTCTCCATCATGCTCGCCTTCAAAGTATGAGGTTGCTGCATCACCAAATCCCAGCACTGCCTCAAACGTGCTCCCCCCCACGAACACGGCACCTCCCTCTCCACCCACCCCACCCCAGTGCCATCTGGTCCTCCCCACCTCACCATGCATCTCTTAACATACAAACACATCAACCTTCGTGCAACACATATGAGACCCAAACCCACCAAATCCACTCTATTCCATACTATTCCCTTCCCTAACCAATGCTTCCCATTGCCCCATACATATCGAAACACGCTCCTATCCAACCGTTGCACATCCTCCTGCAGCAATGGATAAATTACCCCTACATGCCATAACCTACTGTATATCATGGAGTTGACTGCAATGACCCGCTGCTGTAGGGAAAGATCCCCTGCCTGCCATCCCCCCAGCCTATTTAATGCCAATTGAACCACCCTCCCAGAATTCACCCTCCTCGCTAATACTTCATCACACTGATACACTACACCACAGACCATAATTTGGTCAGTTACAATCCACCCATACTCCTCACCCAACCCTCCGCCTTTCCACTTACCCACCTCCAATAACCTAGACTTCGCCCCATTGATTCTCATGCCCGTAGCTGTACAAAACCTCTTAATGATGTCCACTACCTGCGCAAAACCCCCCCTCGAACTCACCAACACAGTGGTGTTATTCACGTACCCTACGGCACATGGTCCTTCCCCCTCTCAGCCCTCGTTCGACCCTCCCCTCAATCAGCCTATAAAAGGCGTCCTGCATACAGGCAAAGAGGATCTGGGACAGGGGACAACCCTGCCTCAGGCCTCTCGCCATACCCACCACCCTACCTAATCTCTCGTTAACCTGCAACCTAACCCCCGCCCCCTTATACAAAGACTCCACCCAATTAACCACCTCCTCACCAAACCCCTGCCACCTCAGAATCTCGTACAAAGCCTCTCTCTCTACACTGTCATATGCCCCCTGCCAATCCAGTGCTAGTACCTCCCCTTCCACAGTCTCCTTTATATATTCCTTTATTCGTTCATGCCCCCTTATCATGCTTCTCCCTGGTATACCACACTGTCCCTCTGCAATCACACTTAACATCACATGCTTAATTCTATTCCCCAATACCTTTGCAAAAATCTTATAATCGGCATTCATCAACACTATTGGTCTGTAATTACTCATACCCCTCGTCCCCTTTCCTTTGTTAACCAGTACCACTACCCCTACGCCGTGCCCCCATCCCATGGACCCCCTTTGCTTCATACAATTCATCAGCTCCACCAAGCAATCTCTCACGTCCCAGTACTCTCTATAAAATCATTTACAATGCCATCCAAACCAGGCGCCTTTCCTTACTCAAGCCATTCACCACCTCATACACCTCACCCTCCGTAATCCATCCCCCATAAGTGCCCTGTCTTGCTCCCCAAACCCCCACTATGCCTCCCCTGATTGAGCTTAAACCCTGTGACCTTGATACACTACACATATGTCTCTTGAACCATTTATCTGCATACACCCCTATCGCTTCTGTAGATCGTAGCCTCTGACCTCTTGCATAACTTTCAAAGGGTTCTTCCACTTCCACACAATCCACCGTCATGGCATCCCTTCTAGACCTACATTTACCCAAAACATTCTTCATGGCCTGTCTCCCCAGGACATCTTCTAAGCCCCTCTCAACCGCAAAGCATTAAACCTTTCATTCTGTGATCCCTTAACCTAGGTTTCAGATTGGAAATCTCCATCGCTCTTTTTCCCCTCCCTTTCATAACAATTATTTAATAATCCCTCTCATAATTTTGCATCCTATACTTCCAACGCCTCTCCCTCTCCCAACCTCACAAAGTACTTCCTATACCCACCTTGGCACTCTCCTCCACCACTGCACTAAATCCAACATCCTCACACCTCCCAAAGATCCACCCACCACCTCGCAAATTCTGCCTTCCTATCTTCACCCACCAATAAACCCGCATTCAATTTCCAATACCCCACGTACCTTTTAACCACGCCCTCCCATTGTACATCTGCAATAACTGCCCTGTGATCTGAGAACCCCAGATCTACTGTCTGTACTGTCCCACCCCCACCTCTCCTGCCACATATAACCTATCCAACCGAGCCTCATATTCATTCCTCACATAGGTATATTGCACCAAATCCCCACCTCCCACCACGTCGTCGCGTAGGTCTGCACTTCCTAACAGGTCCCTCAAAGCCCCCAAAACACAACCCGTTGCACATAAATGACATGCCCATGCACTCCGCTCCAGGCCCAGACTCGGAACTCCGTGTTCATCAAGAACTGCAAGAAGCCCCTATCACATGCTTTTAACATCCTATGGAGAGGGAGCATGGACACTGGGATCGTCCCGCAGCTACTAAAAACAACAGACATATCCCTGCTCCACAAAGGGGGCAGTAAAGCAATAGCAAAGAACTACAGACCAATTGCGCTAACGTCCCATATCATAAAAATCTTTGAAAGGGTTCTAAGAAGCAAGATCGCCACCCATCTTGATACCCATCAATTGCACAACCCAGGACAGCATGGGTTTAGAGCAGGCCGCTCCTGTCTGTCCCAACTACTGGACCACTACGACAAGGTCCTGGATGCTCTAGACGATAAACAGAATGCAGATGTTATATACACAGATTTTGCAAAAGCCTTTGATAAGTGTGACCATGGTGTAATAGCACACAAAATGCGTGATAAAGGCATAACAGGAAAAGTTGGTAGATGGATCTATAATTTCATAACATGTAGAACACAAAGAGTAGTAGTCAACAGAGTAAAGTCTGAGGCAGCTACTGTGAAAAGCTCTGTTCCACGAGGCACAGTACTTGCTCCCATCCTATTCCTCATCCTCATATCAGACATTGACAGGGATATAAGCCACAGTGCTGTGTCTTCCTTTGCAGATGACACCCGAATCTGTATGACAGTGTCCACCGTTGAAGACACTGCAAGACTCCAAGCAGACATAAACCAAATCTTTAAATGGGCTGCAGAAAACAATATGAAGTTCAATGATGAGAAATTTCAATTACTCAGATACGGAAAACGTGAAGAAATTAAAATCTCATCGGAGTACAAAACTAATTCCAACCACACAATACAGCGAAAAACTAATGTCAAAGACCTGGGAGTGATCATGTCAGAGGATCTCACCTTCAAGGACCATAACAATGTAGCAATTGCATCTGCTCGAAAAATGACAGGATGGATAATGAGAACCTTCAAAACCAGGGATGCCAAGCCCATGTTGACACTTTACAGATCGCTTGTTCTATCTAGGCTGGAATATTGCTGCACACTAACTGCACTTTTCAAGGCGGGTGAAATTGCTGACCTTGAAAATGTGCAGAGAACCTTCACCGCACGCAAAAGTCCGATAAACCACCTCAACTACTGGGAACGCTTGAAGTTCCTAAACCTGTACTCTCTAGAACGCAGGCGGGAGAGATACATTATTATATACACATGGAAAATTCTCGAGGGCTTAGTACCAAACTTGCACACAAAAATCACTCCGTACAAGCAAAAGACTCGGCAGGCGATGTAACATCCCCCCAATGAAGAGCAGGGGTGCCACTAGCACGTTGAGGGACAACACAATAAGTGTGAGGGGCCCAAGATTGTTCAACTGCCTCCCAGCATACATCAGGGTGATTACCAACAAGCCCCTGGCTGTCTTCAAGCAGGCACTGGACAGGCACCTCAAGTCGGTACCTGATCAGCCGGGCTGTGGTTCGTACGTTGGACTGCGTGCGGCCAGCAGTAACAGCCTGGTTGATCAGGCTCTGGTCCAACAGGAGGACATGGTCACAGACCGGGCCGCGGGGGCGTTGACCCCTGGAATTCTCTCCAGGTAGACTCCAGGTAGACATGTGACTGACTGGTATAATTCCTATGAGTGTTCCTCTGTTGAGACCTTTAACAATGACCTTGTGAGCAGTATTCAGAACTACTTAGAGCCGCCCCAAAAACCTCCTGGAACTCTTACAGTAATGGTAATATGGAATTGAGATTATCTTAAGGAAAATAACATTGAGCATTTTTGACATTAACTTATAATATGAGTATTTAGTTTTGATTGAGTAGAGGGTAACATAATAGTAACATATTATTAAAAATTGAGATTATCGTATAGGAAAGTAATAATGAGCATTTTTCATAGTTTATAGTATGATCATTTAGTTTTGGGTGAGTAGGTGGTTTTTAAGTTGAGTCTTAAATTGATTTTCAGACAAGATTATCTTAAATAACAAAAAAGGCACAATACCGTGACTGGAACAATACACACACAACCCGCACATATAAAAGGGAGGAGCTTACGACGACGTTTCGGCCCGACTTGGACCATTTACAAAGTCACACTAACACACAGAGACGGAGGAAGGGGTATTTATAGGCAGGCAGACAGGGGAGGGTACAAGAGAGTGGGGAAATAATGGAGTAAGTAGTGGAAGTGGTAGTAGTAGTAATAGTAGTAGTGGAGACAGTCATATTCTAGGAAGGGAGCACTGCAATGAGGCTAGCGGCCCGCAAGGGTGGGACGAGAACACAGAGGGAGGAAAGGCGAATAAAATGAAGGACAAATACAAGGCAAAAGAAAAGAAAGAAAGGAAAACCCATAGGAGAATAAAAGGAGAAGGGGAAGAGATGAAAGGGAAGGAATCAGGTTAAGTCACGGGTGTTCTGAAGTTTAGAGCATTTAACAATGTAATGAGAGAGGAAGCATCAACAGAGACAAAGCTAGGCTAAGATTCATACAGGGAAAGTTGTGTATAAGGGAGGATTCAACCAGGCGGCGACTATGAAAGTTGGACGTAGGGTAGACAGTTTTAGCAGAAGACCAATCAATAGGATGACTGTGATCTCTGACATGACAGAAAAGAACATTATTAGTGTCGGCAAGCCTAACACTATTTTTGTGCTCCTTGAGTCTGTCAGAAAGAGATCGGCCAGTTTCTCCGAAGTACTGAAGAGGACAGGAGGAGCAAGAAATAGAGTAGACACCAGGAGAATCTGTGGAGGGAGGGGAGGTATGAACTAGATTAGTGCGAAGAGTGTTAGTCTGACGAAAGGTAAGTTTGATGTCTAAGGAAC
>WNWK01059606.1:0-10149 GCA_009830355.1 Cherax destructor | reverse complement strand
CCCAGAAATAAATTATGTAATATACAGTCACTAAAAATGGTTGGGGAAACAACAGACCGACGGGAAAAAAAAAAAAAACCCCCGGGGGTTATGCCCAAGGGTTCTTAACCCCAAAAGGGGAACTCTGTGAACCAATATCTAACTTTTTAATTATCTCTTCAAACAGGTGTAGTGTCTGATAGGGGGAAGATGCTAATGAAATTTCCCATTTTTAAACCAGGTGACAAGTCACCCCAAAATTTTACCCCCAAAAGACTGCCCCTCAATTGAAAAATTACTAGAGTAAATTATTTATATTATTAGAAGCCATCTGATAACAAAATTTTGGGATTTATACCGGGGATTCACGGGGGGCCGTTCCCCATCTAATTTTATTAACCTTCTTTCAGTAAAGTTTTTTGAGGCTGTTGATCACGATAAAGAATTCGATATTTTTTTTATTTAGATTTTTAGTAAGGCTTTTGAAAAAGTACCCCCCCGAGACTTTTAAAAAAAAGGGGGCCCCTCAGGGTTTTTGGGGGGGAAAAGTCCCCCATGACGAAAAAATTTTGGGAAGCAGGGGGTGTGCATAAAAGGGGGTTAAATCCGGGGGGGGGACTTGAAAAAGGGGTTTTTTCCCAAAAGGGATCAGTCTTGGCCCTTTTTTTAAATATTTTCGAGAGGGAATTATATGTTTAAAAAAAATTTTCGCCGACGCCCAAAAGAAGGTAGGATAATTAAAAAAAAGATGTAAAAACCAGGAAGTTTAAACCTTTTAATTGGGGGTCAAAAAAGGGGAATGCAATTAAAGTAGATAAATGCAAAAGGTTCTGAAGCCGGGGGGTTTTTAAACCCAACACTTATAAGTTAAATAAGGGTAGAAACTTAGCCATACAGATTAAAAAAGGGGATTGGGGTGATGGAAGGGGAAAAATTTTTAAAACCAAGACAGCAATCCCCTAAGGAGAAAGGCAAATAAACTTGGTTTTTTTCAAAAGGGTTTGGGCAAAAACCCCCCAGGGGATTAATTACAGTTTATACATCTTTAAAAAAAGGGCCCCCACCTAGATTACGGGGCTCGGGTTTTGGCCTTTACAAAAAATGGACATAAATTCGTTAAAAAATTGGGAAAAATTTTAAATTTTTAAAAATAGCATTGAAAATTTTCCCCCAAAAAAAGTTTTAAGCCCCAAATTACATTAAATTTGGGGGAATGGGGGGAAATGTGAGGTAAAAAAGGGAAAAAGGGGGGTTTTTAAAAAAGGATGTAAAAAGGTTGGGGGTATCTCCCCAAGAAAACCCCGAATAATGTATTCAATTTAAAAATTTGTTTAAAAAGGAGGGGGAGTATTGGTTTGGAAAGGGGTAGGATGAGTGGAACAGTCTGCCTAGTGGGTTTTTTAAGGGGGGACCTTGGGAGTTGTACATTATTAAGAAAAATCAAAAACCCAGATCCCTTTTTTTCAAATTAAAAGATTACCCCCAGTGAGATTAGAAAAAGGTTTTCCCCCTAAGTCCAATAGTCGGCAGAACGAAAATCGGGGAAATTTTCCCCTTACCCCTTTTTCCTACTCCCAGGTAATATTAAAAAGGGTAATGGATTTGTACCCTTTTTGGGCCCAAAACCCCACAGTGATTCCGATTTTTTTACGGGGGGCTCTTTTTTTTGAAAGACTAGGCGAGCAAATTTTACCTCTGGGCCCCCTCACACTGCTTCAGAAAAAAGTCCGGGAAACTTCCCATAAAGTCCCGGGGCCCCCGATTACGTCAAAAAAACCCCCAAAATTTTACAAAAATTAAAAACCCCCCCACTATCACTCGTTATTCAGAGGGGCAGAAAAAATTGTTTTTTGGGGTGATATACCCCCCCCAAAAAATTTGAAAAGGGAAAAAGGGGGGGAAAATTTTTGGCCCAAAAATGAAACAAATAACGTGTTTTTCTGGGTGACTTCAACTTTACCCAAATTAAATTTTGACGGGGAAAATTTTCCCCCAACGACTTTTAGAAGTAGTTGGGGGTTTTTAAATTTTGGGCCCCCTTTTAAATTTAAAAGGGCCCTTGGGGGGGAAAAAAAGGGGGTTATCATCCATACAAAGGAGAATTGATGAAGCCCCTGTGTGGCGAAACGTTTCCCCAAAAAAAACCCGTTTCATAGTCTTTTTTCCCTCTCTTTTCTGAACCATTTCCACATCCGTCTGCCTGCAAATCTTGGATCTTAATCAGGGATTTCTTCGCTTGCCTATTCCTTGGCACGAAAAATTTCTTCCACATTGAAAAAAAAATGTGCCCCCCCCTACAACTGCTGCACCTTTTCCTGTCTACAGAAAAGCCCCCCCCATATGCGTTTTTTTATTCAAGATTGATGGGGGCAACATCGACCAAGATTTTTGGGGCTGACAACCTCACACCCCCTTTTTACGATTCTCCTTTTTATGGATTTATGAAGCCACCGGGGGGGTTTCCCCCAAAAAAAAAACCTTGTAAATTTTTTAAATTTAAACCCTTGTTTTTTTTGTTTGTGACAGAACCCCCAAGGAAATAACCCTTTGACTTATTCTGGCAAAAAAGGAAACCCTTGTTAAAATTTTTTAAAATTTGAGGAACTCGGGGCAAGCGACCACAAATCATTTTCCTTTGGCATTGAATGGAAGTTTCAAAAAAAGGGGTAACTCAGTAACGGTCCCAGATTTTTTTTAAAATTCAATGGACTTAGAGAAAAACCCTTTTTTTGTTGACGGGAAAAGAAAAGCCCTCAAAAGAAAAAGGGGGAAACCCCCTTTTACAGGGGCCCGTTGGCCCATACTAGGCAGGTCCTTAAAACCCCCCTCCCACTAACAGAATATTTGCTCAACCCAATTTTCAAATGCTACCCAAGAAATAAGCTTTGACAATTCACCCACTCATAAAAGCCCACCCAAAACCCAAACCCCCCTCACTCATGAATTAATCCAACCTAAATTTGAAACTACCCAAGGGTCCTAGTTTTTTAACCCTACTAGGGGGGGGCTGTTCCACTCATCAACCACCCTTTTTTTCCCCAAAACCCCAAAAATTTTCCTATATCCTTTCAAAAAACTTATCTAATTTTTCCATTATTTGGGTTTTTCTTGGGGGATATCCTCAAGACCAAAATTTATATCCCCCCTTTTTTTTAAAAACCCCTTTTCCACTTGTATACCTCGATCATGCCCCCCCCCATTCCCCCGTCTTACAAGTGAATGTTTTAAAGGGGGGTTTAATCTTTTTCTTCGTAAGGAAGATTTTTTTTGCTATGTATTAATTTAGTCATTCACGCTGAATGTTTTTGAATTTAACCATTTTAATACGGAGACCAAAAAATGAGCCGCAATCTGGGGGGGTTTTTAATGATGTATAAAGCTTTAAATAACCTCTGGGGTTTCCCAAAACTTTTTGAAAAAACCCCCGAATCTTTTTGGCCTTTTTAGCTTTTTTGGCATTGCTGTTTTGGGTTTTTTAAAGGTTTTTGCTTCCATCCCCCCCAAGCCCTTTTCGTCTTTTTAATTTTTAAAGTTTTTTAATTTAAAATGTTTTGGGTTAGGGGGCACCCCGAGCCAGAACCTTCATTTTTTTCTACTTTGAATTGCATCTGCCCCCCTTTTTTGAACAATTAATTTTTTTAAATCTTCCTGAAGTTCATGACATTTTTTTGGGGAAAAATTTATCCACCCATCTTGGGTTTGTCGGCAAATTTTGGGGTCATATCACATTAATTCCTCGTCAAGGTCATTGATATATAAAAATAACAACGGCTAGCTGATCCCTGGGGAAAACTTGTTACAAGCCCCACCGGATTTAACCCCATTTGACACTCTCTTAGTCAAATTGATTGGAATCATTTAGAAAAATTGTTAACTTTAGTCAAATTGAATTTTTTTAGTCAAATTGATTAATTTTTTTAGTCAAATTGTTTGGGAAATTTTTTTGATGGGAATTTAGAATTAAGACTTGGAATAGTTCAAGATTGTTTTAAAGTTTGTGACAGAACCTCAAGGGAAAAATCTGCTTGACTTAGTTCTGGCAAACAAGGCCCCCTTTTTAATAATTTAGAAATTACAAGGAACCCCCAAACCCACAAATCAATTACCTTTGGCATTGAATGGAAGTTTCAAGGGAATAACTCAGTAACGGTCCCAGATTTTCGCTTGAATTAAAATGGCCCCAGAACACTTATCACCCGGATGGGTAATGAAGAACCATCAATATAAGTTTTTCCAAACATCTGCCAAGACTTTTATCCCATATAAATTAGATCAAAAAAAGAAAAAATGGATGAATAAAAAACCAAATTTTAAAAGGGGAGAATTTTTAAAAGGCGTAAAAAAGAGGTATCTAATATAATATTGAATAGAGGACGTAAAGAAAAAAGAAAAGCCAGGCGGTTTACCATTAAGTCCAGAATTGAAACAACAAAAAATTCAATTGTATAGAACAAAAGTTAGAGATAGATAGGTCCTTAAAATAATTATGGGTATCTTACTGACAAAAGAAGAAATGGCTCATTTTTAATAATTATTTTTTTCTCGGTTTTTTCCCTCAGAGGGAAATAATAATATCCCAGAATTAGGTATTTTAGTGGGCCTGAAGAAGATAAATTTGTTTTTCACAGTCACTAGCGAAATGGTTATAAACAGATAGACTGTTTGAAGCAAAATAAATCGCCAGGGCCCCGATGAGCTTTTTCAAGAGGGGTTTTAAGGAATGCAAAATTGAATTTTAACCCTTAACTAACATTTTAACCTATCTCTTCAAACAGGTGTAGTGTCTGATATGTGGAAGATGGCTAATGTAATTTCCATTTTAAAGAGGGGGCAAGTCGTTTCCATCAATACCGCCCAAAAGTCTAACTTCAATTGTAAAAATTTTTAGAGCATTTAGCTGAAACATAAGCCACTCGATAGGCATAATTTTTAAGATACTCAACATGGATTCACCGGGGGCCCTTCTGCCTAACAATTTATTAACTTTTTCATAAGGCTTTGAGGCTGTTGATCACGATAGGGAGTTCGATGTTGTTTATTTGGACTTTAGTAAGGCTTTTGATAGAGTACCGCACCAGAGACTGTTAAAGAAAGTGGCAGCTCATGGCATTGGGGGAAAAGTGCTGTCATGGATCGAGTCATGGCTCACCAATAGGAAGCAGAGAGTGTGCATAAATGGGGTTAAATCCGAATGGGGACTTGTAACAAGTGGTGTTCCACAGGGATCAGTCTTAGGCCCATTGTTATTTATAATATATATCAATGACCTTGATGAGGGAACTACTAGTGATATGAGCAAATTCGCCGACGACACGAAGATAGGTAGGATAATTGATTCAAACATAGATGTCATAGAACATCAGGAAGATTTAGACAAACTTAATTCGTGGTCAGAAAAGTGGCAGATGCAGTTCAATGTAGATAAATGCAAGGTTCTGAAGCTCGGGAGTGTCCATAACCCAAGCACTTATAAGTTAAATAACGTAGAACTTAGCCATACAGATTGCGAGGACTTGGGGGTGATGGTAAGCAGCAACCTTAAACCAAGACAGCAATGCCTAAGCGTACGTAATAAGGCAAATAGATTACTGGGATTTATATCAAGAAGTGTTAGCAACAGAAGTCCAGAGGTTATATTACAGCTTTATACATCATTAGTAAGGCCTCACCTAGATTACACAGCTCAGTTCTGGTCTCCATATTACAGAATGGACATAAATTCGTTAGAAAACATTCACCGTAGAATGACTAAATTAATACATAGCATTAGAAATCTTCCTTACGAAGAAAGATTGAAGACCCTAAAATTACATTCACTTGTAAGACGTAGAATGAGGGAGACATGTTCGAGGTATACAAGTGGAAAATGGGTATTAACAAAGGGGATATAAATAAGATCTTGAGGATATCTCTCCAAGAGAGAACCCGCAATAATGGATTCAAGTTAGATAAGTTTAGATTTAGAAAGGATATAGGAAAGTATTGGTTTGGAAATAGGGTAGTTGATGAGTGGAACAGTCTGCCTAGTAGGGTTATTGAAGCTAGGACCTTGGGTAGTTTCAAATTTAGGTTGGATAAATTCATGAGTGAGAGGGGTTGGATTTGAGTGGGACTCGCGCATGAGTGGGTAGAATTGTCAAAGCTTATTTCTTGGGTAGCATTGAAAATTGGGTTGAGCAAATATATTCTGTTAGTGGGACGGATTGTGAAGGACCTGCCTAGTATGGGCCAACAGGCCTGCTGCAGTGTTCCTCCTTTCTTATGTTCTTAAGCGAAAATCTGGGACTGTTACTAAATTATCCCTACTATCATACATCCATTCAATGCTAAAGGTAATTGAATTGTGGTCGCTTTTGCCGAGTTCCTCTGTAATTTCTAAATTAATAACAAGGGTTTCCTTGTTTGCCAGAACCAAATCAAGTAGGCTATTTCCCCTTGTAGGTTCTGTCACAAACTGCTTCAAAAAACAATCCTGAACTACTTCTAAAAAGTTGTTAGATACTAAATTCCCTGTCAAGAAATTCCAATCAATTTGACTAAAGTTAAAGTCCCCTAGAATTACTACGTTATCGTGCCTTGTGGCCTTAACAATTTCCTCCCAAAGTAGTCTCTCATGTTCCCTATCTAAGTTTGGAGGACGACATATCACGCCTAAAATCAATTTTTCACACCATTCTGAAAATTCTATCCAGACAGACTCTGTATGTATTATTTCAGACTTTATACCCATTTTTATGCAACAATTTAAATAAGAACATATGAAAGGAGGAACACTGCAGCAGGCCTGTTGGCCCATACTAGGCAGGTCCTTCACAATCCGTCCCACTAACAGAATATTTGCTCAACCCAATTTTCAATGCTACCCAAGAAATAAGCTTTGATAATTCTATTTACTCATGTGTGAATCCCACTCAAATCCAACCCCTCTCACTCATGTATTTATCCAATAACCCTACTAGGCAGACTGTTCCATTATTGCGGTTTCTCTTGGAGAGAGATATCCTAAAGACCTTATTTATATCCCCTTTGTTAATACCCATCTTCCACTTATACACTTCGATCATGTCTCCCCTCATTCTTCGTCTTACAAGTGAATGTAAATTAAGGGTCTTCAATCTTTCTTCATACGGAAGATTTCTAATACTATGAATTAACTTTGTCATTCGTAGCTGAATGTTTTCTAACGAATTTATATCCATTCTGTAAAATGGAGACCAGAACTGAGCTGCATAATCAAGGTGAGGCCTTACTAATGATGTATAAAGCTGTAGTAATAAATGGTTTTGAAAACCGACGAGTTGAAGATTGGGACACATGCAACATTTGGGAATCTTCATTGAGGAAACGTTTCGCCACACAGTAGCTTCATCAGTCCAATACAAAGCAGGAAGGTGTAAGGAGAGGAGGTGTTTGAGGTAATCAGTCCCTCGACCTGGAGTCGATGTGTTCTTTCCATCAATCTTGTAGAAAGTACAGCATAGAGCCGTAGAAGTGGCTTAAATACTGTAGTCAGGTGAGGCAAAGCAGGAGGAGGCGGGGTCATAGTGGTACCATCCACTAGTCGAAGTAGGTCTTCGTCCCAAGGTTGGACAAGTATTGAAGGATTTCTTGTATCATCGACTAGTGGATGGTAACACTATGACCCCGCCTCCTCCTGCTTCGCCTCACCTGACTACAGTATTTAAGCCACTTCTACGGCTCTATGCTGTACTTTCTACACGATTGATGGAAAGAACACATCGACTCCAGGTCGAGGGACTGATTACCTCAAACACCTCCTCTCCTTACAAATGTTGCACAAGTGTCTCAATCTTCAAAGCTGTAGTATAACCGCTGGACTTATGTTGCTTACACTTCTTGATAAAAATCCCAATAATCTATTTGCCTCATTTCTTACGTTTAGGCATTGCTGACTTGGTTTGAAGTTGCTGCTTACCATAACCCCCAAATCCTTTTCCGCAATGCACAACATATTCGGGGCTTTTGGCATGTACATCTCATTAATAACAATATTTCTTGTCTACCATGTATCATTGTACCATGTTTCAATAAAGTATTATTATTATTAGTAGTATTCTGTTCGGCTAAGTTCAACATTATTAAGCTGGTAGGTGCTAGGGTTATGAACATTCCCAAGCATTAGAACTTTGCATTTATCTACATTGAACTGCATCTGTCACTTTTCTGACCACGAATTCAGTTTGTCTAAATCCTCCTGAAGTTCCATGACATCTACGTCTGAATCGATTATCCTACCTATCACTAGTAATTCCTTCATCAAGGTTATTTATATAAATTATAAACAATGGGCCTAAAACCGATCCCTGCGGAACGCCACTTGTTACAGATCCCAACTCAGATCGTGAGCCATGACTCGATCCATGACAACACTTTTCTTCCAATGCCATGAGCAGCTATTTTCTTTAACAGTCTCTGGTGTGGTACTCTATCAAAAGCCTTATTAAAATCCAAATAAACAATATCAAATTCTTTATCATGATCAACGGCCTCAGAAGCCTTACTAAAAAAAGTAAATAAATTAGTTAGTCAAGAACGGCCCTTGGTGAATCCATGTTGAGTATCATTAATTAAATTATGCTTGTTGAGATGGTTTCTTATATTATCAGCTATAATTGACTAGTAATTTGCCTACAATTGAGGTTAGACTTATTGGGCGGTAATTTGATGGTAATGACTTGTCCCCTGCTTTAAAAATAGGAATTACATTAGCCATCTTCCATGTATCAGACACTACACCTGTTTGAAAGAGATAAATTAAAAATATTAGTTAAGGGTTCAGAGTTCCATTTTGCATTCCTTGAAAACCATGAAGGAATGCAAAATGGAACTCTGTGAACCCTTACCCAGGTAAACTCCAGGTATCTCTTTCTAACTCTTCTCTTTCAATTCTCTCTCTCCTTTTTCTCTTCTCTCTCTTTCGAACTGTCACTTGTTTTTCTTTCAATTTCATCTTTTCTTTCTTGAATCTTAGTGACAATGAAAGCTTCTAATTTTTTTCCTGTTATTCCTTTTATTCTGTTATTCCTAAATTACTACCAATGTTCATCCAAAACTTATATTCCTCCATACTTACGAGAATAACTTAACTTACTAGGGGAAAATGAAATGGATATCAAAGAAAATGGAGGGTTCATTTCCTGCTCCGCTTAAATGAAACAAACCGGAGGGTTCAATCCCTGCTTCGATTAAACAGTATAAATGATACCGGAGGGTTCTATGCCAGTTCCGACCAAACAGTAAGTAGAATGGGGTCACTCGACCATCCAATCTTCTTAATCATATCAAGAGTGTCCTACAACAGTTCCCTTGATATACTAAATAGAGCTCAATGAAGGAATTTGTCAATGGAAAATCTCGGGTCCCTAGAGTCTATCCCTCGAAATCGCTTCAAGCTCCAAAATAAAAGTGACAGAATTAACTAGTATATCCTGCCTTGACTAACAAAAAAAGTTGAGACTATAACAATCAACATATCTTTTAAATACCTGTTCTGTAGTCCTACCATAGAGAATGATTACTTATGGATGGTGGCAACCGTCTGTGGGATGGACGTAAACACTGTGTCAATGGTGGTGGAGTTCCAGTAATGCATCCAGGTGTCGTCAGCTCCTGTCCGAGTTGAGTCGAATCTTGTTTGAGTTGGAGGTTTAACTCAGCCCTGTCCGATCTTTAAATTGCATTCACTCTTATGACGAAGAATGAGGGGAGACATGATCGAAGTGTATAAGTGGAATATGGGTATTAACAACGGGGATATAAATAAAGTCTTAAGGATATCTCTCCAAGAGAGAACCCTCAGTAATGGATTCAAATTAGACAAGTTTAGATTTAGAAAGGATATAGGAAAGTATTGGTTTGGAAAAAGGGTAGTTGATGAGTGGAACAGTCTGCCTAATAGTTTTTTTTTTTTTTTTTTTTTTTTTACATTTTATTGGTTTTAAACAGAATTACAAAACATATCCATAAATAACTGTGACCGCAATCACTAATGCAAATAATTACAAAATCAATACAAAACATACAGATAATCAATCTCCAGTAAAACAATTAAAGAACAATAAAGTCCCTATCCCCGCCAATCACTATGTGCATACAATTATATGCACCTATTACATTTAACCAGAATCATTATCCAACAACCTACGTATG
>WNWK01059605.1:0-10149 GCA_009830355.1 Cherax destructor | reverse complement strand
TATGTGTCAAATTTTTAAGGGGCTTTAAAAAAACTGTTTAACATGAAGACAAAACCATTCTTATTACTAATTTTACAATCTAAATATTCTGAACTACCTCACTATTGTAAATCTATTTAATCATTTGAAATTTGTATTCATATGAAATTTTGTAATATAGTTTAAAAAACTAGTATTAAATCTGCCCGAAATTCCTAGCATGTAAAGGCATGCAAAAGGCACCCCAAATCCCCATCTTTATAATTATTGTCTTCAAAATTTTAAAAAAACACATTGTAATTTTTAAAAGGGGAAATAAATAATCTTATCTTATCTTATCTACTGTAAGCTCTCAAATGTTTGGAATAATCTATGAAAAAATAGTACAAACTAAGCCAGAAAAAAGGAAAGCAGTGGGGCGTATAACATATTGATATTTCCATACTTACACCAGGTAAACTATAAGCCAAAAGTCCCTTTCCCAAAAATTAACATCTTTATAATTTCTTGAGGGGAAAAAGAAAGTCTAGTCTCCCTGAAAATAGAAAGAAATGCATAAAAAAATACAGTATATATTACAAAGAAGACGAAAATGAGATTCCAGAAATTAACAATTATTCAGCCTGAAGAATTCAATTTTCTAATATTCTGTCACGGGGGAAAATGGTTATCAAACAGATGAAAACTAAAAGGCAAAATAAGCCCCCGGACCCGACGAGTTTTTTTCCAGAATTTTTAAAAGAATGCAAGATGGAACTTAGTCACCTTTAAACGAAATTTTTAAAAAACCCCATCCTAACTGGTATTTTCCCCAGAGATGTGGAAGATAGCTAATGTAGTTCCTATATTCAAATCGGGGGATAAGTTTCCATAAAATTCCGCCCAATAACCCCACATCTATAGTAGGCTTATTAGAATCAATTATAGCTGATATTATTAAAAATCCCTTGAAGAACATAATTTGATTAAATGAATCTCAGCATGGGTTCACAAAAGGAGGTCTTTCCCTCCTAAAATTTACTGACTTTTTTCAATAAAACATTTGAGGGGTAGACGGGGATAAAGAAATATGATATAGTTTTCTTGGGTTTCCCAAAAAACCTTGGGAAAACCCACAAGAGGTCTTTTAAAAAAGGTGGCAGCTCATGGTTGGGGGGTAAAATTCTGGATGGATGAGGCATGGCTTACCAATAGAAAAAGAGTTTCCTTTGGGGTCAAATCTGAATGGGGTTAGTCACTGGGGGCGTTCCCAAAAGGGGGTCAGTTTTTGGCCCCTTGTTGTTCATAATTTCATAAAGCCTTGATGAAGGAATTGCAAGGGCATGAGTAAATTTGCTGATGAATACAAAAATAGGGCCCTATGATTCATTCTGAGGAGGATACCAGTGAACTCCAGGAAAGGGTTTTCAAATTAATGTCTTGGTCTGAAAAGTGGCAGATGAATTCAATTTGGGCAAGGAAAGGGACTAGTCCTTTAAAAAAATATCCCCGAATTTATAAACTAGGTGAAGTAAGCTTTATCATACAGAATGTAAAAAGGGGCTTGGGGGTAAGGTGGGAGGGAATCTAAAGCCAAGACAACAGTGCCTAATTGTGGGCAATAAGGCTAACAGTTACTAGGATTTATTTAAGAAGTATAAGCAACAGAAGCCCAAAAGTTATTTTACAGCTCTATACATCACTAGTGAGAATCTTTTGGATTTTTGCAGCTCAGTTTTGGTCTCCTTACAAAAAAGGATGGATATAAAATTCATTGGAGAACATACAAAGAAGAATTAAAATGATTTACAGTATAAGAAATCCCCCGTATGAAGAAGATTTAAAGAGCGTTGAATCCCCCTCTCTGGAGGACTAGAATGGGGGAAGATATCACCCGAGGTGTACAAGGGATGATGGGCATAAACAAAGGGAGATATTAATAAAATCCCCAAGGGATATCAAACCAAGAAAGGGAAAGAAAAAACGGTTAAAAATTGGGATAAATTTGGATTTAGAAAGGACATGGGGCCAAGTACTGGTTTTCGAACAGAGTTGTGATGGGGGGAAAAAATTTTTGAGTACTGTGATGGGAAGGCTAGACCTTGGGTGGTTTTAAAAAAGGGTTGGACAAATTTTGATGGGAGGGGCTGGGTTTGATTGGTGTCGGGGAGTGGGGGGAATAAATTCTTAGGTAGTGGTCTTTTTGATATGGACCTGCCTTTTTGGGGGCCCAATGGGCCTTCTGCAGTGTTCCTCCATTCTTATGTTCTTATATATTACAGTGGTATAGTGTATAGATAAAGATACCTAATAAATTTGTTGATGTTAAAAAAGGGTGTATTCTCCAGAAATAAAAATTGGATAATGCGTCGAATAATCATTTCCCCAGGATTCCACGGGGGCCACTTGTTTAATAATTTTAAAATTACTGCTTGTCTTACATATGTTAATCTGGAATCGGGAATAATGTGTATTGTGATCCCAGAGGTCAATACAATGGAAACATGAAAGTGAAATCTAGTAAATTATTAAAAAAAAAAATTACAGGTTGTAGAAATAAAAAAACCCAGTCGAGTTGAGTAACAAAATAAAACAACAGTAATAATATACACAACAATGAATGCAATATATGCAACAGTGAATCAGTATACACAAAAATGAATCCAATATACCAGTAGGTAACCCATAATTTAAAGGGGAAACCCCGGGGGTTTTAAAAGGGGGTGAGGTTTCCCCAGGTGCCGGGGAAGTAAACGGGGGTCCCAGAGGTAAACCAGGGTGCCAGAGGTACGGCCCCCTGCAGTGGGGGCTGCCAGAAGGACCGGTTTTTATCCCCAACACGCAAGTTATACTTTTGTACCATACTGATCATTATTACTCTGTTTAATCATTTTCCCAGTGATCTGTCCCCTCCTTAGAAAACCCCTGGATTCATTAAATAAGTGACACTAAATCTCGTCAGACCCAAGAAATAAGGGAACCATTGACTGGTTTTAAAACGGTACCCGGGAGTCCGGATTCAAAAAAGGGGAAGGATTTTTGGGGGACCTTATCAAACCCCCCAAACAAAAACAAAAAGAATAATTTTTAAGGGGTAAATTGCCCAAACACTTACACAGCAAAAAAAAAATAGATACCAAAAAAAATAGGGGATCACCCGGGAACCTATTAGTAGAATAAAAGAAAGCAACCAAAAAAATCAATCGAAACCCCCGTGTAGTATGCAAACTAACAAGAAAACGTTCCTTGCCGATTACATAAAACTTTTTTTTAAATGCCCCACCCCCCTTTTTGGGGGCATTAAAAGACCACCCCCCGGGGATATTAAAAAAGGGGAAGTGTTTTTGGGTATGTCCAAAGGGGGCCGGAATGGAAAAAAAATCACCCGATTTTAAAAAGATGACAACACCAAATCGGACTTCAAAAAAACATGAAAAATTTTCTATAAAAATTTAAAAGAAAAAAACGGGCCAAAAGGGTTACCCCTGGTCCCAGATTTTGGGGAAAAGGTCCCAGTAAATTTAAGAATGGAGAAATAAATGATGGGCCTGAAAGGGACAGTAGCTCTAGTGAAATAAATGAGGGGAAACAGGTTTTGGATAAGGACACACACAAAACAGTGTTACAAACTAGCAATAACAGGGAGAATTTTAAAAAAAGGGATGCCCAGGAAATACTGAAGATAAATTCGGAAACATTTGGGAAGGGTCCATTGTTAGAAAAGTAAGGGGGGGCAGAACATGAGACAGGAACACCCCCAAAATAGGGAACACAGTCAAAAAAACCAGGGCAAACGAAACCAGGCCAAATTAAAAATACCCACTTGGTATCGGGGAAAGGCATGGAAAATCTGGGAAATCAGATGGGACATGCAATTATGATCCCCCGGAAACCCCTTCCCAAAATAAAAACGGAAAAATTTGAAATTTCCTCTTGAATTTTTTCCCCCCTGTCCCCATAAATTCGGAAAGCCATTCCTTAACTTTTTTCCCAAAATTTTACCCCCAAAAGGGAAAAAGGCACCTGAAACCCAAAACCAAACCCAAAATTTTCTTTTTGGGGTTACCAGAAAAAAAGGGGTTTTTGGGACGGGGAAGGAAAAAAAACTGGCGGGAAAGGAAAAAGAAAGCCACCAACCCCCCATTTCGGGAGGGAAATCCAGTCGGGGGCCCTCCACCCCTTTGATTTGAGGGAAAATGACCCCCCATACCAAAATCCAAAAATTCTTCTTTTTAATTTGGGGGTCAAAAACCAGCAACAAACAACAATTTCCCCAACATTCGTGGACTGCTTACAGAGTCAAATGCTATTTTTTGCGGTTTTTTCACAGAGCCCCACATAAGGGAATTTTGGGACAATGAAATATGGACCCCGGGTTTCCCTATAAAAGGTGTGCCCAAGGGGGCAGGGAAAAAAGGGGGTTGGCCTGTATATCACAAGTCATTTTTATTTCCCAGAACTACTAAATGCCCAAATGATGTAGTTGAAATTTTAGCAAAAAAGGGTTTTCGAGAACCCAAAACCTGGTCATCGTGGTTGCCTACAACCCCCCAGATGCAACGTCCCAAAAATTTCCCGGAAAAACCTGAAAATTGACCACTGTCGGGAAAAAATCTTCCAGCTCCTGCCCCATCATGCTCTGGGGTTTCAACCTCAGGCCCCCAAAATGGGGGAACTTTTTAAACAATGGGGTAGCAGAGATAACACCAGGGGGGCAGCTCAGATAAAAATTTCCCTTACATGCATGAACTTTTAAATCTCTGCACCAATTTCCCCTTTAAACCAAAACTTTAGTAAAGCCCACAAGTTAGGGGAAAAAAGCTGGACCTCATCTTCCCCAAACAATGATGATCTGATACGGAAATGTTTTATATCAAAAACAATATACTCAGATCACAACATAACAGAGGGTCCAGACATGCATGGGGGAGATCCAGATCAAAAAAATTGATCAGCCGTGGGGGCTTTTCCAAATTCAACTTAATAAAAAAACATAAGGTGGGATCAAGAAAACCAAGCCCTAAATGATATAAAACGGGGAAGATTGCCTAAGCATCACGGATCCCAACCTATGTCTAGAACAAATTAACTCTGTGGTATTTGGGGGGTTTGCTCAAGGAAAAAATTCCCTTAAGGAAAAGGAGGAGAAGATGCAAACTAAAAAGGGGGAACCCCCCTATACAGGCGGCAAAGAATAAGGGAAAGGCGGCTACAAAAGGCCAATATCTTTTGAAATACGTGGGGAGACACTAGTCAGAGAAATAGCAAACACCCAAAATTAAAACAAAAGGGAATCTTACGGAATCAAGAGACACAGGAAGAACAAAAAAGCCAAAAAATAAATTGAAAAAAACCCCTAAGTATTTCTTTTCCTATGCAAAATAAAAACCCCGAGAACAACAACCAGTATTGGCCCCTATTTAAAACGGGAGGGGTTCCTACACAGATGACAGAAAAGGAAAATGAGTGAGTTACTTAAACCCCAGTATGACCCCAGTCTTTAGCGAGCCAAAAACCAGACTGAAAACAAAAACCTAAATGTTTTTTTTTATAGAGTCCCAAAGAACTTGACAGACGCATCCCTTTTCTGACACCCACGACGCCAAATGACTTGAAAAGGCAATAAATGACATCCCATCCCTCCACAGGCCCAGACTCATGGAACTCAGTGTTCATCAAGAACTGCAAGGGAAACCCCTATCACATGCTTTTTAAAATCCTATGGGGGAGGGGGCATGGACACTGGGGTCGTCCCACCTTACTAAAAAAAACAGACATAGCCCCGCCCCCACAAAGGGGGGAGTAAAGCAATAGCAAAGAACACAGACCAATTGCGCTAACGTCCCATATCATAAAAATCTTTGGAAAAAAGGGGTTTTAAAACAAGATCGCCCTCATCTTGGGGTACCCATCAAAATTTACAAACCCCGGACAGCATGGGTTTGGCAAACCCTCCTGTCTGTCCCAACTAATGGGCCACCCACGACAAGGTCCCGGATGCTCCCAAAGAAAAAACAGAATCAGAAGAATAAAAGACTTTTCAAAAGCCTTTGACAAGTGGACCATGGTGTAATGGGACACAAAAATGGTGATAAAGGGAAAAACAGGAAAAAATTGGTAGATGGATCTATAATTTTAACAAGTAGAACACAAAATATTGTCAACAGAGTAAACTGGGGGCATACGGGAAAAATCTGTTCCACAAGGGTAAGCCCCATCCCGCCCCCATCCTCAAACGACATAGACAGGGATTAAGCCCCCAAAGCCGTTTCCCTTTCCCTTTTTGGGTGGGCAACCCCCAACTGGAAAGTGCAAAAATTTAAGACACTGCAAGACTCCAAGAGACATAAACCAAATCTTTAAAAAGGGCTGCAAAAAAACAAATGAAGTTTAATGATAAAACTTTAATTACTAGATACGGAAAATGTGAGGGAAAAAAAAATTTATCGGGGTACAAAAATAATTCCAACCACAATAGAGGGGAAAAAATAATGTCAAAAACCTGGGAGGATCATGTGAGAGGATCTCACCCCTTAGACCATAACACCCGTAGTAATAACTTCTGAAATATGACAGGATGGATAAAAAGGGAAACCCTTTAAAACCAGGGATAAGCCTATTTTTACCTTTTTAGGTCGCTTTTCCCATCTAGGCTGGAATATTGCCACAAACCCCAACCCTTTTAAAGGGGTGAAATTGCTGACCGGGAAAAAGTTCAAAAACCTTCATTAAAAGCCCTAACTGGATAAAAAAAATCTCAGTTACGGGGAAAATTTGAAATTCCAAACCTGTACTCTCTAGAACGCAGGCGGGGAAGTACATTTTAATTCATGTGGAAAATTCCGGGGATTAGTACCAAACTTTCCCCGAGAATCACCCCTACGAAAACAAAAAAAAACTCGGACGTGTAAAACCCCCAATGAAAAACAGGTGCCACTAGCACGTTGAGGGGCAACACAATAAGTGTCAGGGACCCAAGATTGTTCCCAAATGCCTCCCCGGGATCATCAGGGGGTTACCCAAAAAACCCCGGCTGTCTTCAAAAGGAAATGGGCGGGGCCCCAAAATCGGGGCCCGGAGCAGCCAGGCTTTGGGTTTTCTTGGACTGGGGGGCCAGCAATCGCCCCGGTTGACGGGGGCCCGTCCCCAAAATGAGGCCCGGTCACAGACCGGGCCCCAGGGGATTGACCCCTGGAAATTTTCTCCAATATATTAATGCTTTTAAAGCCCCCGGGGGGATTATCATTGTTATTTATCATTATTAAAGGCCCCAGAGTGATTATTATTGTGTTCTTTTTATCATTATTAATAGACGCCCTTCAAACCCAAAACACCACCCCTTTACAAACAAAAACTTCTCTAAGCTTTTTATAAATACCTTCTCCTTCTTAAAAAAATTCAACTTCTTTCTCCCGGGTTAAAAAAGAAGCCTAACCTCAGAAGAAACAATGCTAAGATCAGCAAGAAAATACCAAAAAATCTACTAATCCCAAAATTTTCTTCCCAGGACCCGGGGGCCCCCCCCCCCCCAACCGCCCAGGAAGACGTAAAAAACAAACATGGCTGCCCCCCCCCAAAATCTTTCTTCCCCGGGTTCCCCAGATAATTCCCCCCAAAAGGGCAAAAGGGCCCGATATTTTAAGTCATACATCACCAAAATTATTTTCTGAAAATATGAAACTTCTTAAAACTAATGCCAAAAATACCAGGATGAAAAAACCTTGAAAAAAAATTATCAGCCTTGAACAAAAAATAAATTTGGAATGACTGATTTTGGCAAAACCCCCCAAACAGTCATAGATAGCCCACAGAACAGATAACATCAATTTAAAACAAAGGTTGAGGAAGCTGTAAAAGAGTAGAACAAAATTGGGTAATCAGTTAAACATTCCTTTTTTACCCAAGAGGGAAAAAAAAGAGCAAAAAAAGATCGGACGGTAATAGTTAACAGTTCATCTTTTCCCAGTGACATGACCCAAACAAACAGTAAACATTATATTAACAAAGATCAAATAAAGGTTAATGTACCCAAAGACAGAAATAAAGGGCATGACTACTAAAATCCCAGGAAAAAGGGAAGTTTGCAGATTCAACACACCCGGAAAAAAAATTCATTAGCACATCTATTACGGGAAAGAAGGGTATAAAACAGTGTGTCACCAAAAAAATCAGAACCTCTTGTATCGAGTCAAAAAAAACAAACGGGGGAATAATGATAAAATCCACCAATGTTTCACCCGGGTGGGAAAATTTAAGGGAAAACAAATGTAAGCCAAATTCTATCACAAATGAAAAATGAACTATCAAGCTTTTTTTAGGGATGCAAATTACAAAACTATTTAAAAACAATGACCAAACCAAACCCACCCTGTAGTGTATGTTTTGCTCATCTACCCCCTTTAAGTGCTTTTATAGTTAGGCCCAATACCTCATTGTATATGTTTTTTTTTAAGATATTATTTGCTACAATTATATTTTTTTTTTAATTCCAATATTTGCTAAATTTTATATATGTATTTTTTTTTAAATACGTATTTACTATTTGTCCATTTTCCCAAACCCCCTTTTTTTATATTATTAATCACTATTAATTGCTTAAAATTTTTTAATACCATTTTTTACAATCAGTCCATTTTCTTTTGTACAGTTAACTTATATTCTCTTAGAATAGTTCTTTTATAAATTCTAAAAAATTTCAAGATAATATTGAATCCAAATAATTGTTCCATAACAATTTAATACTAGTCATAGTAATTATTCCAAAACCCTTTTTTAAAACCAGTTCAATAATAAATTATCAACATTGTAAAGTATCCTATATTTTGTGACTTTTTCATTTGTGTTAATCCATTGCTTGTAAGATTAATTAATCAAGTATCATATTATTAAGTTTTAAAATAATACATTGTTCCCCAAGCCCAGTTTAGAATCACACTAAATCTTAAGGGTTACAAATTGATCCCGATATCAATTTTTTCTTATTAAATGACTTACATGAATCCAATTCAACTGTTTAAATTTTTACACAGCAGGCCAAGCAAAGACATTACCAGAGCCAAAATAACATAACTATCCTTAATTACCCAAAGTTAGATATTTGAGCAAAAACATTGACCCACAGCATTACTCAATTCCCCGCCCCTACCCCGGGATGTCAATTTTTTTAACCCCACTGAAACCTGGCTAAAGCCCGGTGTTACCCGTGTGCTATGCCATTTTTTCAAACCTTCAACTTTATTTCTGGAATATTACAAATGGGGGGTACATATATTATTTATACATTTTTTGAAGTAGATATTCAAGATAAAATAATTAAAAACCTAGGTATGCCTAGGCTTTTCAGGCAACTTTTCACAGCCATACACAACTGTACGACAGACCATCGGGGGTGGAATAGCTATATACTACCAGATCCCCGAAAATTTTCAATAACACTTACAAGGGATGAACATGGGGAATATTTATAAACTAAATTTAAATCAAAAAAACCTGCAAAACCCCTTACAGTGATAAAAAATCTACAGACTACCACAGACAAACATTCAAAACTTTAGTGAAAAAATTTATGCACACATGAACAAAGACCACTTGGTTCCACAGGGGATTTCAACATAAATTTCCCACAAGACCCAGGACCCCCAAGTAACCAATTCACAAACACTATGAACAACTTCTTTGCTACCAAAAAAAAAACCTACAAAATTTTGAGCTTTATCCCCCCTAAAAACCACATCTGGGCTAACATTTTCCCCTTTAAAAAACAGGGATAATCCAAACCACTACCCCACCTTTCTCATAAAACCTAAGTAAATTGTCCCAAGGGGCTACATAATGAGTCCCCTTTTTTAACTTTATAACAGCTATGATTAACACGGCTGGCAAAATGAAAATAAAAAAAAATTCATAACTGAATAAAATTTCTGATATAAGCCACAGTGCTCTGTATTCCTTTTCAGATGACACCCGAATCTGCCCTGACCTGAACCCCTTTGAAAACACTGCAAGACTCCCAAACAGACATCAATCAAATCCCTTTTTTGGGCCAGAAAACAATTAAGTTCAAAGTGAGAAAATTTTAATTACTCAGAAAGGAAAAAAGAGGAAATTAAAAATTTCATCTGAATATAAAATAAATTCCCAACCACACTAGAATGAAAAAATTAATGTCAAAGAAACCCGTGAGGGGATCAT
>WNWK01059604.1:0-10149 GCA_009830355.1 Cherax destructor | reverse complement strand
CCCCCATAATTTTCGAATTCCACACTCTACAGCCCATCTATTAATATTTGTTTTATTTTCCCCAACTGCCTCCTTTTTTAGTTTATAAACCTTCACCTTTTTTTACTTCTGATTCATTTTCCTTGTATCCCATCTCCTTTTTACCCCCACAGCTATAACTAAAAGTGATCTGATTTTCTGACCCTATAAACATGTACATCCTGAAGTCTACTAAAAAGTGTAAATATTTCTTATTTATAAATTAAAGTGTAAATATTTTTATTTATAAATTATGAAATATTTCTTATTTAAAATTAAAGTGTAAATATTTCTTATTTATAAATTAAATACAGGACCTCGGTTACGGCAGTAATCCTTCCGGGATTTTCCTTTAACCGAAATGGCCTTTAACCAAATTAATTTTCCCCCATAAGAATTAATGTAAATGAAATTTTCGCCCAAACAAAATTTTAAACCCAAATAAATATTTTTTTAAAATTAAATCAGTATTACCCTTTATTGAAGACTAATGCTGGCTTTGAAGATGGGGAGGAGGAAATAGGGGGGGTTACTATTTGGGAAGGGGAAATCCCCCCCCAAAAAGGACTTCAGATGACAAGCCCCTCTCGGGGGTCACTTCCTTCTTTTTTTTTAATGCCACTAGGACCACGAAGTCACTAGAACCTTGTCTAGAAAATGGCCCAGAGGCTCTGTTTTTGGCCCCTTTTTAACATGTCCCTGAAGGGGGCAAGGTTTTGTCACTAAACATGTTGTGATATGGCTTTTTCATCTTGGTCAGGGGGGGTTTTTTCAACAAATGTCTGCAACTTAGTCCACATAGAACAAATTTCCTTAATCTCTGGAAGGACCTCCTTCTCTTCCTTTTCCTCCCCCCCCTTTCTGAAGAAATTTCCCTGAGCTGTGGTCTGTTGTTCCCAGATGAAGCTTTTGCAGCCCCAGTTGTTAGCTCTACCCTGTGGTCCTCCACCAACTTTCCACATCCTCACCACTCACCCCCAAACCCCCAGGCTTTTCCCCCCAATGTCACAATATTTTCCCAAAACAGGCACAGGGTCGTCAGCTGCAAACCTTCAAAATCCCTCTGTTGGACACAATCTGGCCACAGTGGTCTCCAAGCAGAGTTCAAAGTCCTGGTAGTCACTCCCTCCCAAGCCTTACCTATAAGGCCTATGCAGTTGTAGATATTGAAGTGAATCTTCCAGAACTCTAAGGGTCATTTCAGTGTCTGATATCATTTCAAAGCACTTCTGAAACACTGCTTTGGTGTACAGTTTCTTGAAGTTAGAAATGACCTGCTGGTCCATGGGCTGGAGAAGAGGAGTGGTGTTAGGAGGCAAGAACTTCACTTTTATAAATTTGAAGTCCCTAGACATTTGGTCTTCCAAGGCTGGAGGATGTGCAGGAGCATTGTCCAGTACCAGGAGGCACTTGAGTCCCAAACTGTTATCCTGAAGGTATTTTTTAACACTTGGGCCAAACACATCATTAACCCAATCTTTGAAAATTGACCTTGTGACCCATGCATTTTGACTTGATTTCCACATCACACACAATCTTTTCTTGTGAACATTGTGTTTCGTGAACCCTCTGGGAGTTTCAGAGTGATACACGAGTAAAGGCTTCACTTTGAAATCCCCACTTGCATTGCTACACAACATGAGAGTTAGCCTGTCTTTCATAGGCTTGTGTCCTGGCAGTCTTTTTTCCTCCTGCGTGATGTAGGTCCTCCTTGGCATTTTCTTCCAAAAGAGGCCTGTTTCGTCACAGTTAAACACTTGTTGGGGTTTCAGATTTTCACTCTTTATGTAGTCCTGAAATTCCTGCACAAACTTTTCAGCAGAATGTTTGTCTGAACTTGTAGCCTCACCATGCCTTACAACACTGTGTATGCCACTATGCTTCTTAAATCTCTCAAACCAGCCTTTGCTGGCCCTAAATTCACTACCAGCAGCACTTGTTCCAGGAGTTTTCTTCACAAGATCTTCATGCAAACTCCTTGCCTTCTCACAAATAACAGACTCCACTAAACTGTCTCCCACCATTTGTTTTTCTTTAATCCACAATAATAATAACTTTTCCATTTGTTCCATTATTGGTGACCTTTGTTTCGTAAGCACATTTACTCCTTTGGCAACATCAGCCACCTTGATCTGTTCTTTCTTTGACAGGATGGTTGTAATTGTTGATTTGTTTTTGCCAAACATCCTGGCAAGTTCCAGCACCCCGCATACCACTCTCATATTTCTCAATCACTTCTCTCTTAAATTCCATGGTATTTCTCACTCTCTTTGCCACAGGAACTTTACTAGGAACTTTCTTGGGAGCCATGGTTACTTAATTTCGCAGTTGCATTGGCAAAAAACAATGGAAAACAAGAAAAATGTTTGTATGAATGAGCAGAAGCTTCCTTACGTACCGAGAGACACAAACAAACTGAAGCACAAGCGTCCCCAGCCGGCGGGTTGACGCGTCCAATATGGCCGCTAACCGGAATAACGGCCGCTAACCGAGTTGGCCGCTAACAGGAACGGCCGCTAACCGAGGGTCCACTGTACATTGTTTCAGTGTGAATAGTGGTGGTGGCCTGCTGCTGCCTGGCCCAACACCACCACTATATGTATGTACGGCTTATGGTCAGTGGCCATTATAAACCCAACAACAATAACACATTACCACCACTCCTCACATTCATAATGACATATTTTATTCATTCAAGAGTATACATGTATATGATGATTCTATGTTATTAATATTGTTTATTATGTCATATTAGATGAATTGTGATAGATAAATAAGCCGTAGAGTTGATAGTAGTGTCATATTGAAGCATTTTGTCCTGCCTCCAAACAATAAACTCCCCTCCCTCTCTCCTCTCAGTCTTTCATACACCAACAAGAGTCGCCAATAAAGGTAAGTGTGATGCTAAATGTTCATTTATACATGTTATTAGTGCTTTATATTTATTTGTCATTCTTTTCTGTATGTAAATCTATATTTAATCTCTAAAAAAATATTTTTTGTTAATACTCCTGGGTGTCTGAAATGAATTAATTGAATTTACTACATTATTTCTTATGTGGAAAATGGTTTCAGTTTTCGCCAATTTTAGTTTTAGCCGATCTCTCTGGAACAGATTAAACACGAAAACGGAGGGTCCGTATATATAAAACATGAAATAACTTTAAAACGCTTGAAATTTTGGAAAGTTTCCAGACATAATGGAGACGCGGTGCTCATGGAGTTCACGGAGAATGTAAGCAAACCGGGTGGGGTGTGGTGACCGTATTAGAAAGTCAGATGGGGGAGCCATATAGCGAGTTTTGGTCATAATTTGAAATGTCCGTATTAGCGGAATGCCGTAAAGCAAAACACTCTAAAGCTGGGCCCTACTGTACTTTGGAATATCGGCAAAAATAAAAAAATTCTGCTACTTTGAGCTCAATTTCAAGCTACTTTCAGTCCTCAAAACCAATCAAAATCATCTCTATTTCTGTAACATATCTTCCATTCTATCAAATGAGACAAAGAATCCGAGAATACAACAATAAATCCATACAAAAATACACTGCAAATTTGCTGTTTTAAACCAAAAACACGGTTGCAGTTTTCTCATTATGCAATGCTTGCTGCAGGATTTTTTTTTACATGGTCCACACTTACTGCATAGACCCATTCTCTCATATCTAGGCCCAAATTTACTGCTCACAGCTTATCTGAGTAAGCTGAGCGACACTTGCTTCAAAGCCACAGAACAATGGGACTGACCTCAAAAGGGGTTAATGAAAATATGATCCTAGCTGTTTGAAGTAAATATCCTAAATTTGCTTTTAACAGATAAAAATGTATTTTGTAAATATATATATCCAGGTAGTAGGTTGGTAGACAGCAACCACCCAGGGAGGTACTATCGTCCTGCCAGGTGACTGTGAAACAGAAACCTGAAACTGTTTTACATGATGGTAGGATTGCTGGTGTCTTTTTTCTGTCTCATAAACACGCTGGATAACAGGTATATCTAGCTACTTCTACTTACACTTTAGGTCACACTACACAGGCATGCACATACATATACAGTGGTACCTCAACTTACAATATTAATCCGTCAGAGAGGGCATATCTTAAGGCGAAACAATCGTTACTCGAATCAATTTTCCCCATAAGAAATAATGGAAATAAATTTAATCCGTCCAAGACTTCCAAAAGTAGTTAAATAAAATATTTTTTAGAACTTTTTGACATTAAATAATACACAATTTAATGAAGAATACCTAAATACACATGTAAATATTGTACAATAACATGTCACTTACATTTATTGAAGAGTTGTTGATGTGTGGAGGACGGGAGGAGGGAAGAAGGTGGAGTAGTATGCTAGTGTTTGGAAGGGATATCCCCTTCCATTAACACTGCAGATACCAAGTTCTTTTTTGGGGCTACTGGCCTTTTTCTTTGAATGCTACACTCCCTGCATGAATGCTACACTCCCTGCATGAATGCTACACTCCCTGCATGCCTACTACACTCCCTGCATCCTTGCTACACTCCCTGCATCCTTGCTACACTCCCTGCATCCTTGCTACACTCCCTGCATCCCTGCTACACTCCCTGCATCCCTGCTACACTCCCTGCATCCTTGCTACACTCCCTGCATCCCTGCTACACTCCCTGCATCCCTGCTACACGCCCTGCATCTTTGCTACACTCCCTGCATGAATGCTACACTCCCTGCATGAATGCTACACTCCCTGCATGAATGCTACACTCCCTGCATGCCTACTACACTCCCTGCATCCTTGCTACACTCCCTGCATCCTTGCTACACTCCCTGCATCCCTGCTACACTCCCTGCATCCTTGCTACACTCCCTGCATCCCTTCTACACTCCCTGCATCCCTGCTACACTCCCTGCATCTTTGCTACACTCCCTGCATGCTTACTACACTCCCTGCATCCTTGCTACACTCCCTGCATCCCTGCTACACTCCCTGCATCCTTGCTACACTCCCTGCATCCCTGCTACACTCCCTGCATCTTTGCTACACTCCCTGCATGAATGCTACACTCCCTGCATGCCTACTACACTCCCTGCATCCTTGCTACACTCCCTGCATCCTTGCTACACTCCCTGCATCCCTGTTACACTCCCTGCATCTTTGCTACACTCCCTGCATCCCTGTTACACTCCCTGCATCCCTGCTACACTCCCTGCATCCCTGCTACACTCCCTGCATCTTTGCTACACTCCCTGCATGCCTGCTACACTCCCTGCATAAATGCTACACTCCCTGCATAAATGCTACACTCCCTGCAGGAATGCTTCACTCCCTGCACATTCTTTACCACAGGCTTGGCACTAGGAGCTTTCTTGGGGCCCATGGTGGCTTATTTAGCAGTTGCAAGCACTAAAAACAGTGGAATAATGACAATATACTGGTATGAATGCGTGGGTGTGGGTGGGTGGTCGCTCTCGCTTGTAAACAATAGCACACTGACGCTCCCTGGAGTGCGCGCTCAGCTGGGCGCCAGGCGGACACGTCCGGTACGAATGTCGTTACACGAAGCAAACATCGTTACTCGCAATCAATTTTTTTACGTTATAAATATCGGTACTCGAAAATAATGTAAGATGACAGCATCGTAACTCGAGGTACCACTGTACAGTGGACCCTCGGTTAACGAATACCCCGGAAATCGTGCAATTATGTAAGTATAATTTTGTAAGTTCTTGTGGAAGTGTATTTTTGGGGGTCTGAAATAGATTAACCTACGTGAAATTTTTCCTTAAGGGAGTAAATTCGTTCGGTAATGGCACTTGAGCAGACTTCAGGAGTGAAGTTTTTACGAAACTCGGGGGTCCACTGTATATACATACACACATCTAGGTTTTTCTTCTTTTTCTTAATAGCTCTTGTTCTTTATAATTTCTCTATTGTCCATGGGGAAGTGGAAAAGAATCTTTCCTCCGTAAGCCATGCATGTCGTATGAGGCGACTAAAATGCCGGGAGCAATGGGCTAGTAACCCCTTCTCCTGTACACATTTACTAAAAAAGAGAAGAAGAAAAACTTTATAAAACTGGGTTGTTTGAATGTGTGTGGATGTAGTGCGGATGATAAGAAAGAGATGATTGCTGATGTTATGAATGAAAAGAAGTTGGATGTCCTGGCCCTAAGCGAAACAAAGCTGAAAGGGGTAGGCGAGTTTCAGTGGGGAGAAATAAATGGGATTAAGTCAGGAGTATCTGAGAGAGTTAGAGCTAAGGAAGGGGTAGCAATAATGTTGAAGGATCAGTTATGGAAGGAGAAGAGGGAATATAAATGTGTAAATTCAAGGATTATGTGGATCAAAATAAGGGTCGGATGCGAAAAGTGGGTTATAATAAGCGTGTATGCACCTGGAGAAGAGAGGAGTGTAGAGGAGAGAGAGAGATTTTGGGAGATGTTAAGCGAATGTATAGGAACTTTTGAACCAAGTGAGAGAGTAATTGTGGTAGGGGACCTAAATGCTAAAGTAGGAGAAACATGTAGAGAGGGTGTGGTAGGTAAGTTTGGGGTTCCAGGTGTAAATGATAATGGGAAACCTTTGATTGAACTTTGTATAGAAAGGGGTTTAGTTATAGGTAATACATATTTTAAGAAAAAGAGGATAAATAAGTATACAAGATATGATGTAGGGCGTAATGACAGTAGTTTGTTGGACTATGTATTGGTAGAAAAAAGACTGTTGAGTAGACTTCAGGATGTACATGTTTATAGAGGGGCCACAGATATATCAGATCACTTTTTAGTTATAGCTACAGTGGGAGTAAAAGGTAGATGGGATACAAGGAAAATAGAAGCAGTAAGTAAGAGAGAGGTGAAGGTTTATAAACTAAAAGAGGAGGCAGTTAGGGTAAGATATAAACAACTATTGGAGGATAGATGGGCTAGTGAGAGTGTAGGCAATGGGGTAGATTTAAAAATGTAGTGTTAGAGTCTTCAGCAGAAGTTTGTGGTAACAGGCGAGTGGGTGCGGGAGGGAAGAAGAGCGATTGGTGGAATGATGATGTAAAGAAAGTAGTAAGGGAGAAAAAGTTAGCATATGAGAGCTTTTACAAAGTAGAAGTGATGCAAGGAGGGAAGAGTATATGGAGAGAAAAAGAGAGGTTAAGAGAGTGGTGAAGCAATGTAAAAAGAGAGCAAATGAGAGAGTGGGTGAGATGTTATCAACAAAATTTGTTGAAAATAAGAAAAAGTTTTGGAGTGAGATTAATAAGTTGAGGAAGCCTAGGAACAAATGGATTTGACAGTTAAAAATAGGAGAGGAGAGTTATTAAATGGAGAGTTAGAGGTATTGGGAAGATGGAGGGAATATTTCGATGAGTTGTTAAATATTGATTTCATGTATAGGGCAAGGAGGAATAACATCTTGTAGGAGTGTGGAAGAGCCAGTTGTGAGTGTGGGGGAAGTTCGTGAGGCAGTGGGTAGAATGAAAGGGGGTAAGGCAGCTGGGATTGATGGGATAAAGATAGAAATGTTAAAAGCAGGTGGGGATATAGTTTTGGAGTGGTTAGTGCTATTATTTAATAAATGTATGGAAGAGGGTAAGGTACCTAGGGATTGGCAGAGAGCGTGTATTGTTCCTTTGTATAAAGGCAAAGGGGACAAAAGAGAGTGCAAAAATTATAGGGGAATAAGTCTGTTGAGTTCTAGGTAGTAGGTTGGTAGACAGCAACCGCCCAGGGAGGTACTACAGTCCTGCCAAGTGAGTGTAAACCAAAAGTCTGTAATTGTTTTACATGATGGTAGGATTGCTGGTGTCTTCTTTCTGTCTCATAATCATGCAAGATTTCAGGTATGTCTTGTTACTTCTACTTACACTTAGGTCACACTACACATTCATGTACAAGCATATACACACCCCTCTGGGTTTTCTTCTATTTTCTTACTAGTTCTTGTTCTTATTTCCTCTTATCTCCATGGGGAAGTGGAACAGAATTCTTCCTCCGTAAGCCATACGTGTCGTAAGAGTCGACTAAAATGCCGGGAGCAAGGGGCTAGTAACCCCTTCTCCTGTATATATTACTAAAGTTAAAAAGAGAAACTTTTGTTTTTCTCTTTGGGCCACCCCACCTTGGTGGGAAACGGCCGACTTGTTGAAAGAAGAAGAAGTCTGTTGAGTGTACCTGGTAAAGTGTATGGTAGAGTTTTTATTGAAAGAATTAAGAGTAAGACAGAAAGCAGGATAGCAGATGAACAAGGGGGCTTTAGGAAAGGTAGGGGGTGTGTAGACCAAGTGTTTACAGTGAAACATATAGGTGAACAGTATTTGGATAAGGGTAAAGAGGTTTTTGTGGCATTTATGGATTTGGAAAAGGCGTATGATAGGGTGGATAGGGGGGCAATGTGGCAGATGTTGCAGGTGTATGGAATAGGAGGTAGGTTACTGAAAGCAGTGAAGAGTTTTTATGAGGATAGTGAGGCTCAAGTTAGAGTGTGTAGGAGGGAAGGGGACTATTTACCAGTAAAAGTGGGCCTTAGACAAGGATGTGTGATGTCACCGTGGTTGTTCAATATATTTATAGATGGGGTTGTAAGAGAAGTGAATGCTCGGATCTTGGCAAGAGGTGTGGGGTTAAAAGATAAAGAATTAAATACAAAGTGGGAGTTGTCACAGTTGCTTTTTGCTGATGACACTGTGCTTTTGGGAGATTCTGAAGAGAAGTTGCAGAGGTTGGTGGATGAATTTGGTAGGGTGTGTAAAAGAAGAAAATTGAAAGTGAATATAGGAAAGAGTAAGGTGATGAGGATAACAAAAAGATTAGGTGACGAAAGATTGGATATCAGATTGGAGGGAGAGAGTATGGAGGTGAATGTATTCAGATATTTGGGAGTGGACATGTCAGCAGATGGGTCTATGAAGGATGAGGTGAATCATAGAATTGATGAGGGAAAAAGGGTGAGTGGAGCACTTCGAGTCTGTGGAGACAAAGAACTTTGTCAATGGAAGTAAGAAGGAATGTATGAGAGTATAGTTATACCAACACTCTTATATGGGTGTGAAGCATGGGTGATGAATGTTGCAACGAGGAGAAGGCTGGAGGCAGTGGAGATGTCATGTCTGAGGTCAATGTGTGGTGTGAATATAATGCAGAGAATTCGGAGTTTGGAAATTAGAGGAGGTGCGGGATTACCAAAACTATTATCCAGAGAGCTGAGGAGGGGTTGTTGAGGTGGTTCGGACATGTAGAGAGAATGGAACGAGACAGAATAACTTCAGAGTGTATAAATCTGTAGTGGAGGGAAGGCGGGGTAGGGGTCGGCCTAGGAAAGGTTGGAGGGAGGGGTAAGGAAGTTTTGTGTCGAGGGGCTTGGACTTCCAGCAAGCATGTGTGAGCGTATTTGATAGAGTGAATGGAGACAAATGGTTTTTAATACTTGACGTGCTGTTGGAGTGTGAGCAAAGTAACATTTATGAAGGGATTCAGGGAAACCGGCAGGCCGGACTTGAGTCCTGGAGATGGGAAGTACAGTGTCTGCACTCTGAAGGAGGGGTGTTAATGTTGCAGTTTTATAACTGTAGTGTAAAGCACCCCTCTGGCAAGACAGTGATGGAGTGAATGATGATGAAAGTTTTTCTTTTTCAGGCCACCCTGCCTTGGTGGGAATCGGCCGATGTGTTAATAAAAATAAAAATATATATCCAGATGTACTACTCCTGTTAAGATTAAATTTAGAGACCTAGTTCTTAGGCTTTTTGTGCATCCATATGTTCTTGCACTACTGACCACAGGATTGATATGGAGTGAACAATAAACTACTCACTTCAGCAAAATCTAATTACAGTGGTACCTCGGTTAACGATGGTCCCCAAACTCGCCCTTTTATGTAAGTTCATTTTTTAAATGCTTTTGTAAGTGTATTTTTTGGGGTCTAAAAGGACTAGTCTATTTTACATTATTCCTTATGGGGATAAATTCGTTTGGTAATGGCACTTGAACAACATTCTGGAACGAAAAAATATTGTTAACCGAAGTACCACTGTATATATTTCACCACAGATTCTGAAGCTACAGTAGTGCCTACTTTACCTTGAGATTTTTAATGATGAGAGTGCCATGAGGAGGAACACGTAGGATTTCACAGTGTAGTCTGGAGATGTAATGACTAG
>WNWK01059603.1:0-10149 GCA_009830355.1 Cherax destructor | reverse complement strand
AAGTACTGGTTTTCAAACAGAGTTGTAGATGCGGGAACAATCTTCCAGTGGGGTGATAGGGGCTGGGCCCTTTGGGTGGCTTTGAGATTAAAAAATAAAACAAAAGAGTATTGTGACCTTTTTCAATTTTTTCCCCCACGCAGTTTTACGAAGATTTACCGGGAAAATGAGAAATAGAGATAAAAGGGGAATAGGGGAGAATGGGGGTCAGATGCGCTTTCCATCGCCCAGCATTCTCCACCTGACTGCCCCTATATTTCTCTATGTTCTCCCCATAGATCTGTTGTGTGAAAAAGCAGGGGGGAAAACTTGTCAAAAAATAAATTAACTGCTTATGTTTTTTTTTTTTTCCATTTTCTTTTTTTATACCATTTATTTCCAAAAGAGATTGGACAAATTTTGAGGGGAGGGGCTGGGTTTGATTATTTGAGTAAGGAGTAAATTTTAGGTAGTGGGGGTTTTGATAAGGACCTGCCTTGTAGGGGCCAGTAGGCCTTCTGCAGTTTTCCCTCCATTCTTATTTCTTATGTAAAACTAACCAAGGCCCTTTGCTTCAATAACCATACTAGGCAGACTTTTCCCACTAATCAACCCCTTTTTCCCAAAACCAATACTTTCCTATATCCTTTCTAAATCTAAACTTATCTAACTCAAATCCATTATTGCGGGTTCTTTTTGGAGAGATCCCCTCAAGATTTTACTTATACCCCTTTTGTTAATACCCAAATTTTGGGGCAAATATTTTGTTACAGGGATAAGTTTAAGGTCATAGTTTTATACCCAGTATGCCAACAAAAATTGCTCCTCAATTCGTATGTTCTTAGAATTTGTGAAATTTTATTACTAACATAAAATTCATTCAATGAAATGAAAAACCCCTATTTGAACATAAAGATAGATTTTATTGATAACCGTATAATAATTTAATAAAGATATCAACAGTTAATAAATGTCAAAAGAAACAGAAATGGAAGAATTACAAGATGACGAAAAACCTGACTTGACCCAAGAGCGACGACACATGTCAGGTCAGCTTGGTATAAAAGACGGGGCTTCTTCCTTCAGCTCCCATCCCTGGGAGCCAATGCCTGGTCACCATTTGGAGAAGACCCACGCCGGCAGTACCGGCAAATCTACAACAACAACAACAACGCTTCAGTCCTCCTCAACACAGGAGAGCCGACCCACCACTACGGCAACCGACTGGACGTCATGCTCCTCTCCCGGATGCTACTTCCAGGAGCCAGTTGGGAAATCCACCCTCTTCTCACTAGTGACCATTTTGCAATCGTCACCACTCTGTCGCTCTCAAGGCACCCTCCGTACTCCCCACCTCCACGGTGGAACACTAAAAAGGATGACTGGCAGTGCTTCCAGGACGTCATACGGCAGTGGTGGGAGGAGACTGATCTCGCTGACGACCCAGATGAGGCGACCCGGAGCCTCCAAGCTGGTGCAGCTGACGTTCTCAGCAGGCACCCGACTGCTCAGCTACGCTGATGACCTGTCACTCATTGTCATCGGGAAGCCCGGACTGTTGCGCAAAGCCCAACGCGACCTCAGCCTGCTAGATACCACCTGCCGTCGCCTTGGCCTCAAGATCTCGGCGGAAAAGTCCAAGTCCATGTTCTTTCGTGCCAAGGTGCCTGATACCAGGCTGAAGATCTCAGACATCAACCTGGACTGGGTCAGCAGTTACCAATATCTTGGTATATGGATTGACAGCCGACTCTCCTTCCGCAAGCAGGCAGAGCATGTCAGGGAGCGTGCCATGCAACGTGTCACGGCCATGCGTGCCATGCAACGTGTCACGGCCATGCGTGCCATGGCCAATCCTAGGACTGGTGCCAGCCACGATATTCTCCGGATGTTCTACGTGCAGGCGGTGCACTCGCTAGTCGACTATGGTGCAATGACCCTGGCCCATGCTCATCCCTCATGCCTCAAGCGCCTCAGCGTTGTACAAAATGCTGCGGCTCGGGTCATGCTGGGGGCTCCGGGCTGGACGAACACAGTGACTCTGAACAGAGAGGCCCAACTGCAGCCTCTAAGTGACAGGATCGCCCTTGTTGCTGCCAGGATGTTGGCCAAATTTGTCCAGCTACCGGGCGGTGAGCGCCTGCTGAGAGACCTCCTTGACCGTCAGCGAGGCGACTTCGCAGGAGGCCGTGTCCGACTATGGTTGTGGTCGGCTGCGGAAGTGACAAAGGAGCTCCTGCCCATGCCGCTCATCGAGGACAAGGGATGCGACCGGCCAGTCGATGGGTACACCGTGCCACCGCCATGGGCACAAGAACCTGTCGTAATCCACCTTGCAAACCTGCCAGCCAGCAAGTGTCACTGTCCACAGCACGTCCTGCAGCTGTGGGCAGCTGCAAGCATTGCTGCAGCGGAGCATCCCGTGTGTGCAGTGTACTACACTGATGGATCAAGAGACCCCGAGGCCGGCCGCACGGGTTCCGGGATATATCACTCCTCCCTAACGGCCGGCTGGCGCCTCCCAGACCACTGCAGCATCCTACAGGCAGAACTCCACGCCATCCAGAGGGCCATCCAACATGCGCTCCTGGAACACCACCAACCTCCAGTCATCCACGTCAACTCCAGGGCGGCGATACAGGCCATCATGCATAGGGAGCCCAAGGATAACATCCGGCTCCTCACCGCCATCAGAAGAGACCTACATTCACTTGACGAGCAGGGCCGACAAGCAACAATCAATTGGATACCAAGCCACATCGACCTTGCTGGGAATGATGCGGCGGATGGGGCGGCTAAGTCTGCCACACTTGCGGCCCAACCTGCGACTACAATTGCCATTAGCCGCAGGCAGGTGCACCTGGGGGCAGCTTCGGCAGCCAGACGCCCACTACCAGCACCGGGAGCATCTCGGAGCCGGCACTGGTATGACAGAGCAACACATAGGGAGCCCCCACCAAACATGAGGAAACTGAACAGGGAGCTGCAAGTCAGATTCCACCGCCTGGGCCTCGGCTACCCTGCTGCAAAGCGCCTCATCGAACGCATGAGTGAGGAGCTTTGCCGCCTCTGCGACCGGATGGTTCCAAAGCCTCTAGTTCACTACATGCTTGACTGTCCTGCGACGACGTCCATCCGTCGCAGGCACTTCCGATGACACCTGGGGATCTGACCCGCGAGGACAAAGCAGCCCGGCTGGTTTACCTGGCTACCCATGATTTGGAGACTCTGCTCCCAGTCCTAGCCACCCACCGCCCTCGATGACGACGCCGGAGAACCCCGACGACGACCAAGACTACCCACTACAGCTATTCTTTCTCTCACTTCCGTCTTTCTTATCCCCCATCCTTCTTCCTATGTAGGTAGAACCACAGCCTGAAGTACGAAGATCTGCTGATGAAGATGTGACGTCAGAAGACACTCCCCATCATGGGGACCCACAACAAGAAAGAAAGAAGATGACACCCTCTACCCAGGGGGCCAATGCCAGGTCACCATTTGAGAAGACCCGGGCCGGATGTACCGGCGAACATACAACAACAACAACAATGCTTCAGTCACATCAGTGTTTATCTTCCTACTGGTTCAATATTTAACACTCGTCGTCACTATGGTAGCCTTATACCGCACTAAGGGCAGGGGAATGATGGAGGAGCAGACCAAGGTTCTCAACATCTCAGTCAGCAAGTTAACTGTTATGAACAAGAACACACAAAAAAAATTTGTCTCAAGCAGTATGTGTGTCCGCAATTATTCTTCGGCAAGTGAAACAGGAGATGAAAACACAGCTTGTCTCTCTCAGTGATAAATCTCTGTCTGAAAACTCCAATAAATCTTCAGCTAACAAAATGTCAAGGACCAAGCACTCAAAACATACTCCACTGAGAATCTCGCAACCCATGGAGTCATCCATCCAAGATCTTCTCAACAAACCTATTTTAGGATCTCAGGATACGGAGCCTCATTGTTCAAGTTCTTTGCAAAAAGCCCATGAAACATCTTATATCTCGCACTCAAGGAACACTGTCTAAAGTCTCGCAAAGCAAGCAGCCTTACACAATAATTCTCAACTATGAGGCAATTTTAAAATCTTGATGTCCAAAACCTCACTCTTCAGGGTCTCCCCTGAAAGCATTCAGAGTTATTTACTCATGATAGCGTGTAAACTGTTCATTATTCAATCTTGGTAAACTGAAACAGAAAGAGGAAGTGACATCAAATTCAGGAGTGCCCAGAAAGAACTCAAATTTATCATGTAAACGTGCAGTCTGCTATTTATGCCAAGGCATACATTTGAATATTGTTAGAAAATGACGATGTGGTAAATCTACTATTTACAAATAAAACTATGCTTTGCATCATGTCTCTAAATATCCCAGGTTCAGGAATGCTAAATCTCTTTGGCAAACTTAAGAAAGGAGGCACACTGCAGTAGACCAACTCTCAATTCCTATTCTGGTTCTTAAAATTTAGTAAGAAAAATATTTTACCCACACATTTTTCCATGCTACCCAAGGAATAAGCTTTGAAAACCCATTATGAACATCAAAAAACAAATTATGCTTATCAGTATCGTTTCTCATATCATATATTTAGGACTCTATTAATTTGCTTAGTACATTCATCAAAGCTTATATTTTGGAAGGTTTTTAAGAATAACTTGGGCAAATATTTTTGTTACAGGGTATAAGTTTAAGGACATGGTCAGTGAAGACGTGTCTTGTGTGCTCTCTGTGAATCTTAACAAGATGTCCTCTCTTGAGCTACTCTACCAGCAGCTAAATGAAGAACTGAGGGTAGCAAAGCTTGAGATACCGTGTCTGACTGAGGAAAACAAGAGGATTCGTAGTAATCCTCCTGTTGAGAATCCTCAAGCCAAGAAAGGAACCTGGACAGTGGCTGGAATGCATGGGACAAAGTTTAAGATCAAGAAGACGGACAGAGAAGTAGAATCAACGAAGAACCAGGAACCTGTTGTGGAAACATCGAACCGATTCTCCGTGTTACCCGATGAATGTGAGTCGACTACTGGGAACATCACGAACGACACCAAGGAAGGTAAGAACATTGTTCTTGTTGGGGATAGTCGAATTAGGTACATGGATAGGGCCTTCTGCTTGAAAGATAGAAGTAGGAGACAGAGGGTTTGCTTTCCTGGGGCTGGGATGGAGGATATTGTTAGCCGTCTGGACGACATCATGAGAGGTAATGGGAGCAATCCTATTATCTGTCTCAGTGCTGGAGGCAACGATGTTGGCAGACGTATGAGTGAGGACCTGACTAGCAGGTATAGGTCAGCAATAGACGTAATTAGGAAGAAGTGTGGGAACCCTGTCATATGTGGTATTATGTCAATGAGAGGAGTTGGAGATGAATGACTGTCCAGGGCAATTGGTGTCTGGACAAACACTGTAAGGATAATGCAGTACCATTCATTTGCAACTGGGACCACTTCTATGGCCGAAATGACATGTATGCCAGGGATGAGGTTCACTTATCCAGGGCAGGTGTGGATTTTCTTGCTAGCTCAGTTGAGGGTGTTGTTAGGACTTTAAACTAGGATTAGTTAAAGGTATGGGTTTAGAAATGGAAAATACTGAATGTCGAATTATAGATCTAGGCTTTGATATAAAAAATCTTAACAATAACAAGGACAGTAATAGGCATAGTGGAAAAAACAGAATGGAGCACGAAGGGTAAAGAGAAAGGAGGGTCTTTAAAAGTGTATTATACAAATAGTCGTAGTACTAGGAATAAGATGGACGATTTGAGATTAGTTGCAAGTGCAGGTAACATTGATGTATTTTCCATAACTGAGACGTGGTTCAATACGAAAAATATGGACATGCCTGCTGAATGTCATATACAAGTAGACACAAGTTTCGGGAAGGGGGGTGGAGTGGCACTGTAGGTCCTAGATCGCTTGAACTGTTGCATAAAAACGGGAATAAAGTCTGAAATAACACATACAGAGTCTGTCTGGATAGAATTTTCAGAGGGGCATGAAAAATTGATTTTAGGTGTGATATACCGTCCCCCAAACTTAGATAGGGACCAAGGGAGACTACTATGGGAGGAAATTGTTAAGGCCACAATGCATGATAATGTAGTTATTCTGGGAGACTTCAACTTTAGTCAAATTGATTGGAAGTTTTTTACTGGTAATTTAGAATCTAACGACTTCTTAGAAGTAGTTCAAGATTGTTTTTTGGAGCAGTTTGTGACAGATCCTACAAGGGAAAATAACCTGCTTGACTTAGTTCTGGCAAACAAGGAAATCGTTGGTAATAATTTAGAAATTACAAAGGAACTCGGCGCAAGCGACCACAAATAATTACCTTTGGCATTGAATGGAAGTTTCATAGTAGGGATAACTCAGTAACGGTCCCAGATTTTCGCTTAGCAGATTACAATGGACTTAGAGAACACTTTTCATCTGTGGACTAGGGTAATGATGTGAGCTATCAATATGACAGTTTTCTGAACACTATACATGCTGCCCAAAGAACATTTATCCCATATAAAGAAATTAGATCGAATAGAAATGACCCAAAATGGATGAATAATAGGCTCAAATATCTTTTAGGGCAGAAGAAAGGAATTTATAGGCGTATCAAAGGAGGTGAGGGTTATCTTATGAATCAGTATATTGACATTAAGAGGGACGTTAAAAAGGGGATAAGAAAAGCTAAACGGGACTACGAAATTAAAGTTGCTAGGGATTTGAAAACTAACCCAAAAAGTTTTTTCCAGGTGTATAGAACAAAAGTTAGAGAAAAGATAGGTCCCCTTAAAAATAATTATGGGTATCTTACTGACAAAGAGAATGAAATGTGCTCTATTTTTAATAATTATTTTCTTTCGGTTTTCACTCAGGTAGACAATAATATTATCCCAAGAATTAGGTATTTTAGTGGGCCTGAAGAAGATAAATTATGTAGTATCACAGTCACTAGCGAAATGATTATCAAACAGATAGATCGTTTGAAGCAAAATAAATCGGCATTTTTCAAGGGTTCTTAGGGAATGCAAAATGGAACTCTGTGAACCCTTAACTAACAATTTTAACCTATCTCTTCAAACAGATGTAGTGTCTGACTCGTGGAAGATGGCTAATGTAATTCCTATTTTAAAAGCAGGGGACAAGTCTTTACCATCAAATTAGCGCCCAATAAGTCTAACATCAATTGTAGGCAAATTATTATAGTCGATTATAGCTGATAACATAAGAAGCCATCTCGATAGTCATAATTTGATTATTAATACTCAACATGGATTCACCAGGAGCCGTTCCTGCCTAACTAATTTATTAACTTTTTTCAGTAAGGCTTTTGAGGCAGTTGATCATGATAAAGAATTCAATGTTGTTTATTTAGATTTTAGTAAGGCTTTTGATAGAGTACCACATCAGAGACTGTTAAAGAAAGTGGCTGCTCACGGCATTGGGGGAAAAGTATTTTCATGGATCGAGTCATGGCTCACCAATAGGAAGCACAGGGTGTGCATAAATGGGGTTAAATCTGAGTGGGGATCTGTAACAAGTGGCGTTCAACAGGGATCGGTTTTGGGCCCGTTGTTGTTTATAATATATATAAATGACCTTGACGAGGGAATTACTAGTGATATGAGCAAATTCGCTGATGACACGAAGATAGGTAGGATAATCGATTCAGACGTAGATGTCACGGAACTTCAGGAGGATTTAGACAAACTCAATTCCTGGTCAGAAAAATGGCAGATGCAGTTTAATGTAGATAAATGCAAAGTTCTAAAGCTCGGGAATGTTCATAACCCTAGCACCTACCAGCTTAATAATGTTGAACCCAGCTGTACAGAATGGGAAAAGGATTTGGGGGTTATGGTAATCAGCAACCTCAAACCAAGTCAGCAATGCCTAAGCGTAAGAAATAAAGCAAATAGATTACTGGGATTTATATCAAGAAGTGTAAGCAACAGAAGTCCAGCGGTTATATTACAACTTTATACATCATTAATAAGGCTTCACCTAGATTACGCAGCTCAGTTCTGAACTCCATTTTACAGAATGGATATAAATTCGTTAGAAAACATTCAGCGTCGAATGACAAAGTTAATTCATAGCATTAGAAATGTTCCGTATGAAGATGGCTAATGTAATTCCTATTTTTAAAGCAGGGGACAAGTCACTACCGTCAAACTACCGCCCAATAAGCCTGACCTCAATTGTAGGCAAATTACTAGAGTCAATTATAGCTGATATTATTAGAAGCCATCTAGATAACCATAATTTGATTAATGATACCCAGCATGGATTCACGAGGGGCCGTTCCTGCCTATCTAATTTATTAACCTTCTTCAGTAAAGCTTTTGAGGCTGTTGATCACGATAAAGAATTCGATATTGTTTATTTAGACTTTAGTAAGGCTTTTGATAGAGTACCGCACCAGAGACTGTTAAAGAAAGTGGCAGCTCATGGCATTGGGGGAAAAGTGCTGTCATGGATCGAGTCATGGCTCACCAATAGGAAGCAGAGAGTGTGCATAAATGGGGTTAAATCCTAATGGGGACTTGTAACAAGTGGTGTTCCACAGGGATCAGTCTTAGGCCCATTGTTATTTATAATATATATCAATGACCTTGATGAGGGAATTACTAGTGATATGAGCAAATTCGCCGACGACACGAAGATAGGTAGGATAATTGATTCAAACATAGATGTCATAGAACTTCAGGAAGATTTAGACAAACTTAATTCGTGGTCAGAAAAGTGGCAGATGCAGTTCAATGTAGATAAATGCAAGGTTCTGAAGTTCGGGAGTGTCCATAACCCAAGCACTTATAAGTTAAATAACGTAGAACTTAGCCATACAGATTGCGAGAAGGACTTGGGGGTGATGGTAAGCAGCAACCTTAAACCAAGACAGCAATGCCTAAGCGTACGTAATAAGGCAAATAGATTACTGGGATTTATATCAAGAAGTGTTAGCAACAGAAGTCCAGAGGTTATATTACAGCTTTATACATCATTAGTAAGGCCTCACCTAGATTACGCAGCTCAGTTCTGGTCTCCATATTACAGAATGGACATAAATTCGTTAGAAAACATTCAGCGTAGAATGACTAAATTAATACATAGCATTAGAAATCTTCCTTACGAAGAAAGATTGAAGACCCTAAAATTACATTCACTTGTAAGACGTAGAATGAGGGGAGACATGATCGAGGTATACAAGTGGAAAATGGGTATTAACAAAGGGGATATAAATAAGGTCTTGAGGATATCTCTCCAAGAGAGAACCCGCAATAATGGATTCAAGTTAGATAAGTTTAGATTTAGAAAGGATATAGGAAAGTATTGGTTTGGAAATAGGGTAGTTGATGAGTGGAACAGTCTGCCTAGTAGGGTTATTGAAGCTAGGACCTTGGGTAGTTTCAAATTTAGGTTGGATAAATTCATGAGTGAGAGGGGTTGGATTTGAGTGGGACTCGCGCATGAGTGGGTAGAATTGTCAAAGCTTATTTCTTGGGTAGCATTGAAAATTGGGTTGAGCAAATATTCTGTTAGTGGGACGGATTGTGAAGGACCTGCCTAGTATGGGCCAACAGGCCTGCTGCAGTGTTCCTCCTTTCTTTTGTTCTTATGTTCTTAAGAAAGATTGAAGACCCTTAAATTACATTCACTTGTAAGACGAAGAATGAGGGGAGACATGATCGAGGTATATAAGTGGAAGATAGGTATTAATGTACAGGACGAAGGTGAGGGAAAAGGTAGGACCTCTGAAAATTGGGAATGGACAGCTGACGGATAACGAACTGGAAATGTGTTCTCTATTTAATGACTATTTTTTGTCAGTCTTTACACAAGAAGACGTAAATGAGATTCCAGAAATTAACAATTATTCAGTTCCTGAAGAATTCAAATTAACTAATATTACTGTCACGAGGGACATGGTTATCAAACAGATAGATAAACTGAAGCAAAATAAGTCCCCGGGACCCGACGAGTTGTTTTCCAGGGTACTTAAAGAATGCAAAATAGAACTTAGTCAGCCATTAACGAATGTGTTTAATACGTCCATCCTAACTGGTGTTGTGCCAGAGATGTGGAAGATAGCTAATGTAGTTCCTATATTCAAATCAGGGGATAAGTCCATTCCATCAAATTACCGTCCAATAAGCCTCACGTCTATA
>WNWK01059602.1:0-10149 GCA_009830355.1 Cherax destructor | reverse complement strand
GCTCCCCCAATTTGGGAAGTGCTGGCTGGTGACAATGCTGGTCTCTGGCGGGTTGACAAGGAGGGCAGGGCGGCTTGCTGTGTAGAATTCTAGGTGATGATGCGATTTTCAGGTATTTCGGGTTTTTTTCGGGATGTGCCCTTTCTCGGGGAGCCATTTGAAATTTCTTGAAGGGGTTTGTTCATGAGTTCGAGACTCTGGAGTTGTAATAATCGCTTTCTGTTTGAAACTCCCTTAGTACCTCAGCAAGTGTAAATTCTTGTTTGGTTGTTCGCCAACAGGTAGTGGGACAGTAGGTATTTGACTTTGCCATTTAGCAGCCGTTGAAATTTTTAAGGTTAGGTCGCCCCCTTTTTACATCAGCTTTTGGAATCGACCCATTAAGATATTGGTGGGATGTTGTCTCTTCTGTGAATGTTTCGGTTTCTTAAAAGGTGGAGATTCGTAGTGGGGGTTTGGTTTCCAAGAGTTGTATGGTGGGGGAAGGCTGGGGGTCGGCGCCGCGCGGTCTCTGTTGGTCCGTCCCATGCAAGAGGGAGGAGCTTGAGATGGTGGTGGTGGTGGTGGCTGCGGCGGTGCTGGCTGAGCGGGCGTTGTGATTTGTGGCGCGCCTATCCCCTGTTTTAGCTGATGGTGGTGAGTCTGAAAAGTTGAACTTGGGTATTTTTTGGGTTAAAAGATCTGTAACAGTGTTAAGGGGGTTGATGTGGGCGTATATCGCAGACTGGATTTTGGGGGTGTCCATTGTTGGTGGGGGACGACTGTTGGTGGAGGTGGGCTTTTTGAATCTTGGGGGTGTCGGGGTGTATAACCCCGTGGTTTAGGGTTTATTTGATTATAATAATAATGGTGGTGTCGGACTGGGTCTTTGGGGATAAAAGCTAGGGGGGGACTTTGCTTTCCTTTTTCTGGTTTGCTTTTTTGTTTTCTTCAGTACTTCACGGCGTTTGGGCAACGAGAGCCAGGGTATGGTGTGGTTTGCAGGAGAACGGGTTCAGTGGTGGGAGCGGGGTTTAATCGTGGCCCCCATACCACAGTTTTTGAAAACTTCTTGTCCTTGTTAGTGCAGTCCTTTGGTGGTATGTAGATACGAGAAACAATTGTAGCATTGTTGGACAATTGTGTATCTTTCTGCTTCTATGAAGGCTGGGTTGATGAAAAAGTAGTGCACTGCTAGTCCCTCATCTAGTGCTTTTTCCGCCATGACGACGTCAGTGAAGGTGATTTTCAACATAGACGAAGCAGTAGGTATTTTCAGAATGGAGTCGATCTTTGCCCAGGGGTTCAGGTCTTCTATAGATGTCTTTATGTCAGCGTTGTCTTGAGCAGTAATAAGTGAGTCCAAGCGTTTGAGGAATACACTCCTCTTGGCCCTCATTGCTGGGGAAGTCCAAACTTGGAAACCACAGTCTTGGAGCTTGGTCGTAAGTTTCTCAGCCTCGTTGTCGTCTATGCAGACGACAGTCACTACCTGTACAAACCTACCTAGACCTTCCTAGGAGAGTAAATCTATGAATTAATATGTGCAATCTCCCTACCTTCGTCAACTCGGGTGGGTGTGTGGGTTCATAAACTCTGAGGACCTACCGGTGGCAGGTTAAGGTTTCATACGGCTTATTTACCCTGTGGAACTTTTAGCAAGGAAATAAGTTTCCACATACACAAACTCTTTACAAATTTCTACACAAGAAGGTCAATTTGCCTCTATAAACCTTATTTCTACTCACAATAATTATTACAATGAATACTAATACATACTAGAAAAATAATCAGACAAAATAAAATTAATGTTAAACACTATATTACAGATTAACAAAAATTCTAGAGAAAACATATTGGAACATACAATAATAGAACAACAGAATGCGGGGATGGAAATGAGGTAGAAATGTTTTACACTAAAGGGCATTTTCAAAACATGTACAGATGCTACAGCAATAATAATTATAATAATAATAATAGTACATATTCTCAATTAAACATTTAACTTGTTCTGCATTACATTTCCATACAACAATTTTGGTAGATGACATTACTTATCTAGTCTTTTAATTTACAGTAAACTGCATTTATCTCTTTCACCTGAGTTACAGAACTATGCACATAGTAAATAGGTAAGGAATATAGACAAGAAATACAATGAGGACAGTCAAGAAATTTTCACAACTAATATTTATCACACCTTACATAAATAATGCTTGAGGGGCTGATTTGTTTCATTACACAACTGTCAAGAAAGTTGGAATTTATGGTTCTATAAATGTAGATTGCAGAGTAGTAAGTGTGGGTGTTCTGAACAGTGAGTAAGTTTAGGTCTTTGAAGAGTGGGGGGAGTGTAGTCTAGCGTTGGATTGCGTGATAATTCTTACTGCGGCTTTTTGTTGGGTTATTGTTGGCTTTAGGTGGGTAATTGCTGTTGATCCTCAAGCACAAATGGCATATGTCAGGTAGGGATAGATGAGTGAATAGTATAGTGTGAGTAGGGCTGCTTGTGGTACATAGTAACGTATATAAACAAAACAAACAAACAAATTTTATTTCTTCACAATTTTACATAGAAGTTTACATAGAAGTGCAAGGAGAGCCACTGACATGTCATGGCTTATAGACTATGTACATAATATTGGAGAAATTGATTGAGTTTGACTTGTTTAAATATTGTTCAGATTACAGCAGTTAGAATGATAACAAATTCTCACTTCAGGCAACATACTCCACCAATATTCAAAAACCTAAACTTACTCACCATACAAGATATCCATACTTTCTACTGTGCCTATTACATACATAGAAAACACTATGCAAATATTAACCCACCACTCAAACTTCTCCTTACCAATTTTAACAGGACACATGACCATAACACTACCTGGAGTCTACCTGGAGAGAATTCCAGGGGTCAACGCCCCCGCGGCCCGGTCTGTGACCAGGCCTCCTGTTGGACCAGAGCCTGATCAACCAGGCTGTTACTGCTGGCCGCACGCAGTCCAACGTACGAACCACAGCCCGGCTGATCAGGTACCGACTTGAGGTGCCTGTCCAGTGCCTGCTTGAAGACAGCCAGGGGCTTGTTGGTAATCCCCCTGATGTATGCTGGGAGGCAGTTGAACAATCTTGGGCCCCTCACACTTATTGTGTTGTCCCTCAACGTGCTAGTGGCACCCCTGCTCTTCATTGGGGGGATGTTACATCGCCTGCCGAGTCTTTTGCTTTCGTACGGAGTGATTTTTGTGTGCAAGTTTGGTACTAAGCCCTCGAGAATTTTCCATGTGTATATAATAATGTATCTCTCCGCCTGCGTTCTAGAGAGTACAGGTTTAGGAACTTCAAGCGTTCCCAGTAGTTGAGGTGGTTTATCGCACTTATGCGTGCGGTGAAGGTTCTCTGCACATTTTCAAGGTCAGCAATTTCACCCGCCTTGAAAGGTGCAGTTAGTTGCAGCAATATTCCAACCTAGATAGAACAAGCGATCTGAAAGTGTCAACATGGGCTTGGCATCCCTGGTTTTGAAGGTTCTCATTATCCATCCTGTCATTTTTCGAGCAGATGCAATTGCTACATTGTTATGGTCCTTGAAGGTGAGATCCTCTGACATGATCACTCCCAGGTCTTTGACATTAGTTTTTCGCTCTATTGTGTGGTTGGAATTAGTTTTGTACTCCGATGAGATTTTAATTTCTTCACGTTTTCCGTATCTGAGTAATTGAAATTTCTCATCATTGAACTTCATATTGTTTTCTGCAGCCCATTTAAAGATTTGGTTTATGTCTGCTTGGAGTCTTGCAGTGTCTTCAACGGTGGACATTGTCATACAGATTCGGGTGTCATCTGCAAAGGAAGACACAGCACTGTGGCTTATATCCCTGTCAATGTCTGATATGAGGATGAGGAATAGGATGGGAGCAAGTACTGTGCCTTGTGGAACAGAGCTTTTCACAGTAGCTGCTTCAGACTTTACTCTGTTGACTACTACTCTTTGTGTTCTACGTGTTAGGAAATTATAGATCCATCTACCAACTTTTCCTGTTATTCCTTTATCACGCATTTTGTGTGCTATTACATCATGGTCACACTTGTCAAAGGCTTTTGCAAAATCTGTGTATATAACATCTGCATTTTGTTTATCTTCTAGAGCATCCAGGACCTTGTCGTAGTGGTCCAGTAGTTGGGACAGACAGGAGCGGCCTGCTCTAAACCCATGCTGTCCTGGGTTGTGCAATTGATGGGTATCAAGATGGGTGGCGATCTTGCTTCTTAGAACCCTTTCAAAGATTTTTATGATATGGGACGTTAGCGCAATTGGTCTGTAGTTCTTTGCTATTGCTTTACTGCCCCCTTTGTGGAGCGGGGCTATGTCTGTTGTTTTTAGTAGCTGCGGGACGATCCCAGTGTCCATGCTCCCTCTCCATAGGATGTTAAAAGCATGTGATAGGGGCTTCTTGCAGTTCTTGATGAACACAGAGTTCCATGAGTCTGGACGGAGTTCCATGAGTCTGGGCTAGACACAGATCACTCCTCGATGTTCCCCGTGTCCATCTAACACTATGTAAAAACTCAATGCATATAAAAGGCATGAAAATTTGGAATTCATTACCTGTCATTGCCAAAGAAACCCTACCTGTACCCCAATTCAAAACGATGCTAAAAAACCACCTTCTCACCCAAAACTAATTGCTCAATATCAAACATTCCCAGCAAAGTAGAATAATCACTTAACGTAAAAACCTGAATGTAAAACCTGTTATGAATATTACATACTTAGCTAATTATTTCCACAACACTTACATTATAATGACCACGTAAACTAACTGCAATGCAATTAATTGTTTTAAATTGTTATCTCACTCAATTAGTTGCATTGCTACAATTAATTGATATGTTCAACTTATATTCAAACTTTATAACTTAGATATGCAACTTTACTTATTTTATAAATTATCAACCATAACCTTTTACCATGTAGTCTAGAATTAAGTAGTCCTAAGAATGCCCGCAATGCACAGCATATTAGGGGCTTTTGGCATGTACATCTCATTAATAACTAAGTAATAACTATGTAATAACTATGTATAACTATTTCTACCATATATAATTGTACAATGTCTCAATAAAGTATTTTATTTTATTTTATTTATAATATTTCATTCTTCAATTTACATTGAGGTGATACTACATTGTAACAAATGTTTAGTAGGATGGTATTTAATAGTAAAAATTTAAATAATCTTAAGGAAAATAAACATTTAGCATTTTTAAAAGTAATTTACAGAATGCGTATTTAGTTTATGGTGTGTAGGTGGTAATATAATATAGTACTAATATAATGATAAAAATTGAAATTATCTTACAGGAAAAAAACATTGCGCATTTTTGAAAGTAATATAATAGAACATAATAGTAAAAATGGAAATGATCTTATAGGAAAATAACATTGAGTAATTTTTGAGTATGAGTATTTAGTTAAGGGTGAGTAGGTGGTTTTTGAGAAGAGTCTTAAAATGATTTTCAGACAAGGTTATTTTAGTATTTACTGGTAATGAATTCCCACAGTTTTGGACACTTTCTTTGTTATGTGTTGGATATGAGTGCTGAATTTCAGGTTGCTGTCGAGGTGAAGGTCCAGGAATTTGCCCTCATTATGTTTACCAATAGGAGTGTTGTTGATCTTAATGTTTAATTGTGCATCACCTGCTCTGTTACCAAACATAATATAGAAGGTCTTATCAGTGTTGAGTGTAAGTTTATTGGCTGTCATCCATGTAGATATTTTTAGTAATTCGTCGTTAACAATGGTGTTGAGCGTGGCAAAATTTGGGTGGGACATGACATAAGTCGTGTCGTCAGCAAAGAGTATTGGTTTCAGGTGTTGTGATACATTGGGAAGATCATTGATGTGTAAGAGGAAGAGCAGGGGACCAAGGACACTTCTCTGTGGCACTCCAGTATCAAGTGGTCGTGTCGAGGAGGTTGTGTCTTTAATGGTGACATACTGATACCTATTAGTAAGGTAAGGTAGGATTTGAAATATGCAAGTGCATGGCCTCTTATACCATAGTGGTCAATTTTGTGGAGTAGGATGCCATGGTTTACTGTGTCAGAGGCTTTCCTTAGGTCAATAAAAAGTCCTAATGGATATTCCTTATTTTCCAGTGCTGTGTAAAGCAGGTCTATCATTTTTACGATTGCATCGTTAGTGCTTTTATTTTTTTCTGAAGCCAAATTTGCAGGGGTTGAGTATGCTTTGTGTCGTTATAAACGAGTATAATCTCTTGTGCACAAGTTTCTTGAAGATTTTGGATAGCAACGGTAAGTTTGATATTGGCCTATAGTTGTTTACGTCTGTGGGGTCACCACCTTTGTGTATTGGTGTAACCCTTGCTGTTTTGAGTAGTGTCGGGAAAGTGCTAGTTTCTAGTGATTTGTTAAAAAGTAATGAAATAGCATGTGAAAGGACATGGGCGGCTCGCTTGTATAATAATGGTGGGACTTGAGACAGATTCCCTGATTTATTTTTAAGTGACTTGATTATCGTGGTGACTTCAGTGGGTTCAGTAGGTGCAAGATATAAGGAGGATGGGAAATTCCCATCTAGGTAATCACTTGCTCGGGCATTGGTATCTGGGATTTTACTGGCAAGATTTGATCCTATGGTTGAGAAGAAGTCATTTATCTTGTTTACTGTATCAATAGGCTGTAGTGGTGTTTCGTTTGGTTTAGTTAGGACAATATCCCTAGTTTTTTTCAGTTTGTGGGTGCCCAGAATCTATGAGATAGTTTTCCAGGTCTTTTTTATATCTCCTCTTGTTTCAGAGAATCTGCTGGAGTAGTACAATTGTTTGGCTTTTTTTATTAGTTTGGTGAGAACTGATGAATAGTGTTTAATAAAATCTTTATGTATGAAGCCCTGTCTATATTGTTTTCCATATTGATGTTTCTTCTTTTTAGTAAGCTGTTAGTTAGCCATGGGCAACCTAGCCGTTTATTCGTAATCTGTTTCATTTTTATAGGACAATGTTTGTTGTATAGTCTAAGTAATTTATTAAGACAATTGTCTGTCCAATCATCGATACCCTTGGCACTGGAGAATTCTATAGCCCAGTCAACCATCTCTAGCTCTGCTGTGAAGTTATTTATTGAGGCCTCGTCATGGAGTCTAAAAGAAACTTTGGTGTATTCTAGTGGTGGTTTACTAATGTTTGTTAAGAGAAAGGTGGGGTAGTGGTCTGTAGTGCTGTCTGTTATTATCCCTGATTTAAGGAGGCTAGGATATTGGTCCATATATGGTCGATTATGGTTGCACTCGTCTCAGTAAGCCTGGTTGGTTTAGTTATTGTTGGTATGAGAAGTATGTTGTTCATATTGTTGATGAAATCAGTTACTGGCTGGTCATCTGGTAGGCCAAGGTTGATATTGAAGTCTCCAGCTAAGATAAGGTGGTGTTTGTTCATTTGGTTGTTTGTTATTAGCGTTTTTAGTTTATCGCTAAAATTTGGGATGTTTGTATGAGGCATCCGGTAAATGGCCCCGATTGTTATTGGAGTCTTAAGGTTTTGTGTAGTAAAATTAACAAAAATATATTCTCCATATTCATCACTATAGCATCAGTATAGTATGTACGAATTAACTAAAAAAAATAGTATACTAGATTTAATTTTTAGACTGGTGTGTATTTTTTTTTTGACAGGAAACATGACAAGTGTTTCCTGATACAGGTCTTAGTCATATGATGACCCGCCGCTGGAGCTTTTGGTCAAATAACCGAGGCCTTCTGCTGGCTTACCGGTTCACCCCTTTAAAAATTATGGTTATGATTATAACAATTTTTGATCTTGGGGTGTATTTAGTACAATTCGTCTTAACATAAAAAAAAATTATGTTTTTAACAGAATGTTACAATTATATGAAACACTAAACTCATGTTTACCTGGAGAGGGTTCCGGGGGTCAATGACCCCGCGGCCCGGTCTGTGACCAGGCCTCATGGTGGATCAGGGTCTGATCAACCAGGCTGTTAATGTTGGCCACACGCAAACCGATGTACAAACCACAGCCCGGCTGGTCAGGTACTGACTTTTGATGCCTGTCCAGTGCCTTCTTGAAGACAGCCAGGGGTCTATTGGTAATCCCCTTTATGTATGCTGGGAGGCAGTTGAACAGTCTTGGGGCCCTGACTCTTATTGTGTTGTCTCTTATCGTGCTAGTGGCACCCCTGCTTTTCATTGGGGGGATGTTGCATCTTCTGCTGAGTCTTTTGCTTTCACAGGGAGTGATTTTCGTGTGCAAGTTTGGTACTAATCCCTCTAGGATTTTCCAAGTGTATATGATCATGTATCTCTCCCGCCTGCATTCTAGTGAGTACAGGTTTAGGAACTTCAAGCATTCCCAGTAATTGAGGTGTTTTATCACAGTTATGTGTGCTGTGAAGGTTCTCTGTACATTTTCTAGGTCAGCAATTTCACCTGCCTTGAAAGGTGCCATTAGTGTGCAGCAATATTCCAACCTAGATAGAACAAGCGACCTGAAGAGTGTCATCATGGGCTTGGCATCCCTAGTTTTGAAGGTTCTCATTATCCATCCTGTCATTTTTCTAGCAGATGTGATTGATTCAATATTATGGCCTTTGGATAAAATTAAGATTGTTCAGATATACTTACAAATACATTTTTATAAACAGTTGATAAATTTTGACATAAGAATAGAGGAGTACTGCAGTAGGTCAGCTGGCTGGAAGTTGCCAGGTAGCTCTTGAGAGCTGGGTAAGTAGAAAACTGATTGGTAAGGATGTGGGTGGATGGGGAGTGGAGAAAGGTAGGAAAGTTGAAGGGAAAAGGAGTTATCTTTTATACTGGCCTTTAAATGATGAAATTGCCTAAGGCATATGCCTAAAAGGACAAAGTAGATTACGAATTTGGCTATCGGCTAGTTTTTGAGAACAGTAATACATATAAACCTCAAATGAACTTCATTAATTTCAGACAGAGGAAACTTGACACCATTGACAATTGGGATGGGATAATTTATTTGGCAAGAATGATGTGTGCGAATAATGGGGTGCATCTTTCTGCTTGTGTGAAACATTCGAGAGGATGATTCTTAATCGGCTCATGTACAGAATCAAACAATTTTTCTTCCCCCGGTTGCAAGGTTTCATGCATGGAAGGAGTGTGCATCATTGTATAGCCACTTTTCTCACCCTGCACACTCATACCTGGACCTGGAGTTTACCTGGAGAGAATTCCAGGGGTCAACGCCCCCGCGGCCCGGTCTGTGACCAGGCCTCATGTTGTACCAGAGCCTGATCAACCAGGCTGTTACTGCTGGCCGCACGCAGTCCAACATACGAACCACAGCCTGGCTGGTCAGGTACCTACTTTAGGTGCCTGTCCAGTGCCTGCTTGAAGACAGCCAGGGGTTTGTTGGTAATCCCCCTGATGTATGCTGGGAGGCAGTTGAACAATCTTGGGCCCCTGACACTTATTGTGTTGTCCCTCAACATGCTAATGGCACCTCTGCTCTTCATTGGGGGATGTTACATCGCCTGCCGAGTCTTTTGCTTTCGTAGGGAGTGATTTTCGTGTGCAAGTTTGGTACTAATCCCTCGAGAATTTTCCATGTGTATATAATAATGTATCTCTCCCGCCTGCGTTCTAGGAGTACAGGTTTAGGAACCTCAGCGTTCCCAGTAATTGAGGTGGTTTATCGCACTTATGCGTGCGGTGAAGGTTCTCTGCACATTTTCAAGGTCAGCAATTTCACCCGCCTTGAAAGGTGCAGTTAGTGTGCAGCAATATTCCAGCCTAGATAGAACAAGCGATCTGTAAAGTGTCAACATGGGCTTGGCATCCATGGTTTTGAAGGTTCTCATTATCCATCCTGTCATTTTTTTAGCAGATGCAATTGCTACGGTGTTAGGGTCCTTGAAGGTGAGATCCTCTGACATGATCACTCCCAGGTCTTTGACGTTAGTTTTTCGCTCTATTGTGTGGTTTGAATTAGTTTTGTACTCGATGAGATTTTAATTTCTTCACTTTTTCCGTATCTGAGTAATTGAAATTTCTCATCATTGAACTTCATATTGTTTTCTGCAGCCCATTTAAAGATTTGGTTTGTGTCTGCTTGGAGTCTTGCAGTGTCTTCAACGATGGACACT
>WNWK01059601.1:0-10149 GCA_009830355.1 Cherax destructor | reverse complement strand
GTCCCCCCCAAAACCTCCCCCTTTAACCAGTGTCTTCCCGAACCCCAAAAAAACGCATGCCCCTCTGCCGTAATCTCTTTATATCCCCCTAATTAGTGGATATCCCGGAAAAAGCAAATTTTGTACACCAAAGTTTTTAAAAACCAAACCCCTTTGAAAAAGAGTGATTCCCCCCCCACCCCACATTCTGTTTCCGCCTCCCCCCAAAAAAATTCATTCCTCCCCTCCTGGTTCCGCAAAAAACCACACAACAGTTTTAATATTTCCCGTTACCCATCCATAATTTAAAGCCCCCCTACAAAAGAACCTACCCCCCAAAACCCCGACTTCCCTCTTTGATTTCATACCCCCCCAGCCCAAAATCTCAATTAAACATTCACTTCCCCCCAAACCCTTTTTGAGTTCCCCCATAAAAAGTAGTGTCATCCACGATCCAAACCCGGAGCACCATCCCACAACTCACCCACCTCCCTGACTCCCCCCTCACCAACCCATAGAAAGGGTTTTCAAACATGCAGGAGAAGCTGGAAAGGGACATCCCCATCCTCCTCGGCCCCCCTTTCCCCACACCTGTACCGCCGAAACCCTTTATATGCGTTTTTCCCCTCCACAATTTCCCCCCAAACCACTGTCTTAACAAGATCTCCGAAACCCCTATCTACACTATTAGGCTGTTTCCCAACTCCCCCGCCCCCCCCCCTTCCCCAAAAAACCCCTAATTCTGCAGTCCCCCCCAAAACTTCCCGAATCCCATATTCCCCCTGATCTAAGTTCTTTTTAAAAATTTCTTCATAGAACCCAAATGCGCGCAAAAAAATTTTTAACTGAACAGAGTAAGGCTGCCCTATAATCCTTCAAATTTTTAAAAACCCCCCCCTTGAACTAAGACCCAACCCCGTACGCTGTTTTTCACCATACTCCCCCATATTTTAGATTGAATAAAACCACCAAAACCCCGGGAAAACTTCCCAATAGTCACGTAAAAATACCCAGAAATCCCGCCCAAACTCCGTTTCCCCCAAACGTTGTCCCCCCCCCTGATCCCTTTATCTTCAGTCTCCTGGAGTCTACCTGGAGAGAATTCCGGGGGGCAATGCCCCGGCCCCTGACCAGGCCTCTTGTTGGACCAGAGCCGCCCCCCAGGCTGTTACTGCGGCCCCCCGCAGCCAAAAGTACGAACCACACCCGGGGTGATCAGGTCCGGGCGGGGGTGCCTGCCCCGTGCCTGCTTGAAGAAAAAAAGGGGCTTGTTGGTAATCCCCTGATGTATGCTGGGAGCGTTTAACAATTTGGGCCCCCCCCTTATTGTGTTGCCCCCCAAAAAGGGGCTAGTGGCCCCCTGCTCTTCTTGGGGGGGAATTTTACAATTCCAAAATTTTTTTTTTGGGGGGTGTTTTTTGTGGGGGGGTTTTTTTTAAACCCTCGAAATTTTCCCCTGTGATATAATAATGTTCTCTCCCCTGCGTTCTAGAGAGTACAGGTTTAGGAACTTAAAGGTTTCCCCGTAGTTGGGGTGGTTTACCCCCACTTATGCGTGCCGTAAGGGGGTTTCCCCGCACATTTTCAAGGTCAGCAATTTCCCCCCCTTGAAAGGTGCATTAAATTGAAAAAAAAATTCCAGCCTAGATAGAAAAAGGGGATCTGTAAAGTGTCAACATGGGCTTGGGATCCCTGGGTTTTTAAAAGGGTTTTCAATCCATCCTGTCATTTTTTGAGCAGATCCCAAATTCCCCCCCTTGTTATGGTCCTTGAAGGTAAAATCCTCTGACATGAACACTCCCGGTCTTTGGCTTATTTTTTCGCTCTATTGTGTGGTTGGAATTAGTTTGATCCATGAGATTTTAATTTCTTCCCGTTTTCCGTATCTATAATTGAAATTTCTCACCCATTGAACTTCATATTGTTTTCCAGCCCATTTAAAGATTTGGTTTATGTCTGCTTGGAGTCTTGCAGTGTCTTCAAACGGTGGACACTGTCATACAGATTGGGGTGTCATCTGAAGGAAGACACAGCACTGTGTTATATCCCTGTCAATGTCTAAATGAGGATGGGGAATAGGATGGGGGGAAATCAGGCCTTTTTTGGAAAAAACTTTTCACAGTATCTGCCTCAGACTTTACTCTGTTGACTACTACTTTTGTGTTCTATGTGTTAGGAAATTATAAAACCATCTACCAACTTTTCCTGTTATTCCTTTATCACGCATTTTGTGTGCTATTACACCATGGTCACCCTTGTCAAAGGCTTTTGCAAAATCTTGTATATAACATCTGCATTCTGTTTATCTTCTAGAGCATCCAGGACCTTGTCGTAGTGGTCCAGTAGTTGGGACAGACAGGAGCGGCCTCTCTAAACCCATGCTGTCCTGGGTTGTGCAATTGATGGGTTCAAGATGGGTGGCAAAACTTGCTTCTTAGAACCCTTTCAAAAGTTTTTTATGATATGGGACGTTAGCCAATTGGTCTTAAAGTTTTTTGGGTATTGCTTTACTGCCCCCTTTGGGAGGGGGGGCTATGTCTTTTTTTAGAAACGCGGGCCATCCCAGTGTCCATGCTCCCTCTCCATGGGATGTTAAAAGCATGTGATAGGGGCTTTTGGGTTCTTGATGAACCGGGGGTTCCAAGGAGTCTGGGCCTGGACCCGGAGTGCATGGGCATGTCATTTTTGCCTTTTCAAAGTCATTTGGCGTAGGGGGATGATGCGAAAGGCATGCGTCTTCGGGGTTCTGTGGCACTCTCAGAAAAAAATATTTAGGTTTGATTTTCCGGAGGGGCCCGCAAAAGACTGAGCACTGGGATTTAAGTAATATCATTTCCTTGTTGTCATCTGTGTAGGACCCACCCCGGTTTAAGTAGGGGCCCAATATTTTGGTTGTTTTTAAACTTTGTTTTGCATAGGAAAAGAAATACTTGGGGTTTCTTTCAATTTCATTTATGGCTCTTAGTTCTTCCCGTGTTCTTATTCCTATAAGATTCCTTTAATTTTAATTCGATGTTTCCTTTTCTCTGACTAGTGTCTCCCTACGTATTTAGGATATTGGTTTCCTGTACCCGCCCCCGTTTTCTGTGCCTTGCCTGTATAGGGAGCGCCTTTCTTTTGTTTTCATCTTCTCCTCCTTTTCCTTGGGAATTTGCCTTGAGCAAACCCTCAAGTACCACAGAGTTAATTTGTTCAAGACATAGGTTGGGATCCGTGATGTTAGGCAATCTTCCCAGTTTATTCATTTAGGACTTGGTTTACTTGGTCCCCCTTTTTTGTTTTTGTTATTGAAGTTGAATTTGGAGAAAGCTCCTCAAACTGATCACATTTTGTTGATCTGGGCTCCCCTTTCATGTCTGGACCTCTATTATGTTGTGATCTGAGTATATTGTTTTGATATGATGACATTTCGTATCAGATCATCATTGTTGGTGAAATGAGGTCCAGCGTATTCTTAATCTTTGGGCTCTACTATTTGCTGGTTTAAGGTGAACTTGGGCAGAGATTTAAAAGGTTCATGCATGTGTGAATTTTCATCTGAGCTGCCTCCTGGTGTTATCTCTGCTACCCATTGTTTGCAATGTTCCTCCATTTTAGGTTTATTGAAATCCCCCAGTACCAAGATGTTGGGGGCAGGGCTGGGAAGATTTTCGGGGGGTGATGAACCCTCCATCAATCTGTTGCGCATCCCCCCTCACCCATGCCTTCCAACACAATCTTACGTGCTCCCCAATCACCTTTCCCCTTCCCTTCTTTCTTGAAACCATTTATCTGCGTAACAACTCATTGCTTCCTTGTCCTCACCCACCTGACCACACCTGACCCCTCCAAATCCTCATCCACGGTCAATGCCAGATCATCATCCCCAGTCTCCCTTGAAATCTTCGCAAAACCATAGCTGAGGCTTATCTCCCCAAAGGACATCCTCCACCCCCCTAACCTAATCGCAGAAAAGCCTTTTTGTAAATCCCGCACTGACCCTGTATGCCGCATTTCACCCAAAAGGGACCTCCCTCCCCTTTATACTTCCCAACTGATGTTAAATACGCTGCTTACCATATGTTTGGGGCCATGGATAACATGTATTGAAGTAATTAATTAACATGAATACCTAATTACAGTGGAAGAGTTTCGTAAACCCCGGAAATGTACAATTATGTAAGTATAATATTGTAAGTGCTTTTGTAAGTGTATTTTTGGGGTCAAATGGACTAACCTAATTGACATTTTTCTGGGGGGTAAATTCCCGGTTGGCCCGGGCAGGTTCTGGAATGAATTTTAAACTCGGGGTCCATGTATATTGAATTGATCACAACCTAATGAGATTTTGAGGTCAGGCCACCCTTAAGACTTAAAAAAAGCTGAATTAACCTGATTTTCTCAATATAATAGGTTATAAATACAAACATTTAGATAAGTAGTTTATAAAGTTCCAGTCTTTGTAAGTAAATGGGGTGTATTGTGGGTATATTAGATTGTGCAAGGCGACAGTCTTGTGTTTTCATTGTTTTTTTTTGGAGTGGGAGGAGCTTGAGGCTGGGCTTTTGTTGATATGTTTCTGGGCAGATGGTGTGCCAGAGTAAGAGTTATATGTTGCAGTGAAGTTTAAAATAATAATAATAATTTTTATTTGGACATGATACAAAAAATTACATTTGGTTTTGAGATTACATGAGGGTGAAAGCCAAAAGCCCCCGGATGCGGGGCATTTTGGGCAGACTTAAAATTAACAAAACTAGATTGTAAGATTTTAGATAGTATCAATGGTAAAGGTGAGTATTTAAGCTATGAAAATTTGAACATAGTTTTGTACTTTGTCTTCATTATAAAATTAATTAAATCAGATTAAACAAATTAAAAACAATAGTAATAATAAAATAAAAAAAAGGGTTATGGTTATAATTTATAAAATAAGTAAAGTTTTATCAAGTTTTAAAGTTTGAATATAAGTTGAACATATCAATTAATTGTAGCAATTTTTGCAGCAATGCAACTAATTAGTGAGATAACAATTTAAAACAATTAATTGCATTGCAGTTAGTTTACGTAGTCATTATAATAAAGTGTTGGGAATAATTAGCTAAGTAAGTATTATTCATACAGGTTTTACATTCATTCATTCAATCGTTCATTCTCATTACATTGACTTTAAAGTCAGGTTTTCGAAGGATTATTCTATTTTTGCTGGGAATGGTTGATATGGGCAATTTCTTTGGGTGAGAAGGTGGTTTTTTAGCACGTTTTGAATTGGGGTACAGGTAGGGTTTCTTTGGCAATGACAGGTAATGAATTCCAAATTTTCGTGCCTTTTATGTGCATTGAGTTTTTACATAGTTTGGTGGACACGGGAACATCGAGGGTGATCTGTGTCTAGTGTTTTGGTCATGTGTCCTGTTAAAATTAGTAAGGAGAAGTTTGAGTGGTGGGTTAATATCTGCATAGAGTGTTCTATGTATGTAATAGGCACAGTAAAAAGTTGGATGTCTTGTATGGCGAGTAAGTTTAGGTTTTTGAATATTGGTGGGGTATGTTGCCTGGAGTGAGAATTTTTTATCATTCTAACTGCTGCCTTTTTTTTGTGTTATTAGTGGTCTGAGATGAGTTATTGATGTAGGGCCCCATCGCAGATTCCATAGGTGAGGTGGGGTAAATGAGTGAGTGATATAGGGGAAAAGGGAGCTGGTTGTGGAACATAGTACCTATCTTGGATAGTATTCCCACGGTCTTTGAGACTTTCTTGGAGATTTGTTGTATGTGTGTCCCCGAAATTGAGGCCACTGTCAAGATGTATTCCCAAGAATTTTCCCTCTGTGAGTTTTCGATAGGGGACCCCTTTATCATTATGTTAAGTGGTGTTTGCAGCTCTGTTCCCAAACTGGATAAAATAGGTTTTATCAATTTGAGGAAGTAAGTTTGTTGGTCATCATCCAGGTAGATATTTTTTTTGCAATTCCAGTATTTGCAGTGTTGGCTAGTTGTCTGGGCTTGGGTGAGAGATAACGTATGTAGTGTCATCTGCAAAAGTATGGGTTTAGGGTTGAGATGCATTTGGTAGGTCGTTAATGTAAATGAGAAAGAGTAGTGGGCCAAGAACACTTCCTGTGGGACCCCTCGGTAATAGTTTTCGGGTGGAGCTAGCTCCATTAGGGGTACACTATTGGTTTCTGTTGTAAGGTATGATTTTAGGTAGTTTAAGGAGGTCCTCTTATACCATAGTCGATAATTTTAAGTGTAACAGATCTTGGGCCCTTATCAAAAAACTTTAATAAATCAATGAAAAATTCCCATGGGTTTTTTTTTCTCAAGGGGGGGTAAATTATTTCTAACATGTGTATAATGGCATCATTTGTATTTTTATTAGGCCTGGGGTTTTGACAGTGGTTGAGTCGTTGTTGGAGGTGAGGTAGGAATATATTTGTCTTAATTAATTTTTTAAAGATTTTGGAAGAAGGGGGTTAGATATCGCCTGTAGTTATTCAGGTCTGTTTATCTCCCTCCCTTAAGTGTTTGGGGTGACCCTCGCTATTTTAGTATTGATGGGAAGGTAGAGGATTCAATGGATTTGTTAAAAAGTGTTGCAATAATTGGGTGAGAGAACTTGAAGGCCTTTTTGTATATATAAGGTGGTGTTATTTAGGTCACCTGCTTTGTTTTTTAATGTGTTGATTATAAGTGAAACTTCTATTGGGTTGGTTGGGGCTAGGAATAGTGTGTTCGGATAGGTACCCCGTGAGATAGCTTTAGGTGGAGTATTAGAATTGGGATTTTGCTTCATTTTTACCTATTTGGAAGAAATCATTGGGGTTTGTTTGCTGTTTCAATAGGTGGGGTAGGGGTTCATCTGGTTTTTTTAGTTTGATTGTTCTGTTTGTGGATATCTTTTTTTTTTCCCAGAATTTCAGATAGGGTTTTCCAGGTCTTTTTTATATCACCTTTTAAGTTTGTAATCTGTTCTCATAATTCAGTTTTTTTGACCACCTTATCAGACTCGTTAGGTTTTTATGAGTAGCGTTTTGTTTGTTCTCTTGATATTTGTCCCATTCTGTACTGTTTTTCATATGGGTGCTTTATAAATGGCTTGAGTATGCTGGGGTTGGGGGACTATTTAAAACTTTTAGTTGTGATTTGTTTAGTTTTTTTTGGGCAGTGCTTATTTAGAGGTTTTTTGGGTCTTTTAAAGAAAATTATTAATACTTAAATTATATCTGGGAAGTTGTCTATTTCGTTTGCCAGTCAATGTTTGTCATAGCTGTTATAAAGCTATTTATTGCTGTCTCATTATGTAGTCTGAAGGTAACTTTAGTAGTCTCTAGTGGAATTTTTCAAAATTTTTATGAGAAAGGTCGGGTAGTGGTCAGTGGTATTGTCTGTGATTATGCCGTTTTAATGGGGATAGGTGTTAGTCCAGATAGGTCTAATAGAGAGGCACAGGTGTCAGGATTCAAGAGGTTTTGTTATTGTGGGCAGCAACAAGTTTTCTCATAGTTTTGTGAATTCAGTTACTAGTGGGTCCTGATCTTGTAGGAGGTTTATATTGAAGTTTGCCTGTGAGGTTAAGTGGTCTTTGTTCATGTGTAGAACATAGCTTCCACCTCCTTGTTGGTCTGGCCGACAATTGTGTATGGCTGTGTAACCAGGAATGGCATAGATATCTGTAGTATGTGGCTTTAACCATGTTTCAGTGAGAGCAATGATGGACATACTGGCCTGAAGTGAGTTTAATAATGCAGTGAGGTCATCAAAATGCTTGCTTAAAGATCTGACATTGTAATTAAAGATAGTTATGTTATTGTTGGATTTGAGTAGTGTTTTAGCCTGTTCTGCTGTGTAGTAATGACAGTTGTTGTTAGGTTCATGTAAGTCATTTAATAGAAGGTTGGTTTCAGGATCAATGTTTGGAATCATAAGATTTAGTGTGATTCTATAATTAAACTTAAAATTAGAACAACACAAGTAGACCTAAGAATAGGACAATGCAAAAGGATTTCTTGGCACGTGAGTTAGTACGTTGAATATGTTTACAAAAATGAAAAGAATGAGCTAAGGTAGTCAATTTACAGCTAATAAGAATCTAAAACTATAGCACCCGAGTTAGCACCTGAGTTAGTTAATTAATTAAACAAAAGTTTATATATGAGTGTGATTCTAAAAAGATTAAGAACAATGAATAATGCTAAACTTAAAGATATGATATCTGATCAATTGATTTTTCTAGCTAATTGGATTAACAGACTTTTGAATAGAAGTTACAGAGGTTTAGGATATATCTTTACAGTGTAATTGATTTATTATTTAACTAGTTAATAGAACTGGTTGGAAAGTTACTATGATTAGTATTAAGTTACAATGGAACAAATATTAAGATTCAGTATTGCACTAGTTGTGATTATAGAATTTATTAAAGGCAATATAATGAAAATCAAAGTTAATTATTAAAAGAGAGATAAGTGCTAAAGTGTATAAAAGTGTACAAAAGTAAAATTTATTAGTATTAAAAATATTAAAAGATAAGTACAATTTTTAGCAAATAAGGTGATTAATAGTACTTATAAATTCTAAGCAAGTAAGCTGATAAAAATATATAGGTATGTGTGTTGAAAAATGGGCACAAGTAAAAATTGTATGTATTTAAAAATAAAAGTAAAACTATTTGTCAAAAGTATTCATCAGAGGATAGACAAATACTTAACATCTACCAACTTTTCCTGTTATTCCTTTATCACGCATTTTGTGTGCTACTACACCATGGTCACACTTGTCAAAGGCTTTTGCAAAATCTGTGTATATAACGTCTGCATTCTGTTTATCTTCTAGAGCATCCAGGACCTTGTCGTAGTGGTCCAGTAGTTGGGACAGACAGGAGCGGCCTGCTCTAAACCCATGCTGTCCTGGGTTGTGCAATTGATGGGTATCAAGATGGGTGGCGATCTTGCTTCTTAGAACCCTTTCAAAGATTTTTATGATATGAGACGTTAGCGCAATTGGTCTGTAGTTCTTTGCTATTGCTTTACTGCCCCCTTTGTGGAGCGGGGCTATGTCTGTTGTTTTTAGTAGCTGTGGGATGATCCCAGTGTCCATGCTCCCTCTCCATAGGATGTTAAAAGCATGTGATAGGGGCTTCTTGCAGTTCTTGATGAACACGGAGTTCCATGAGTCTGGGCCTGGAGCAGAGTGCATGGGCATGTCATTTATTGCCTTTTCGAAGTCATTTGGCGTCATGGTGATGTCAGAAAGGCATGCGTCTGTTAAATTCTGTGGCACTCTCATAAAAAATTCATTTAGGTTTTCGATTTTCAGTCTGGTTAGTGGCTCGCTAAAAACTGAGTCATACTGGGACTTTAGTAACTCACTCATTTCCTTGTTGTCATGTGTAGGACCCATCCCGTTTAAGTAGGGGCCCAATACTGGTTGTTGTTCTCGACTTTGATTTTGCATAGGAAAAGAAATACTTTGGGTTTCTTTCAATTTCATTTATGGCTTTTAGTTCTTCCCGTGTCTCTTGATTCCTGTAAGATTCCTTTAGTTTTAATTCGATGTTTGCTATTTCTCTGACTAGTGTCTCCCTACGTATTTCAGAGATATTGGCCTCCTGTAGCCGCTCCGTTATTCTTTGCCTTCGCCTGTATAGGGCGCCTCTCTCTTCTAGTTTGCATCTTCTCCTCCTTTTCCTTAAGGGAATTTGCCTTGAGCAAACCTCGAGTACCACAGAGTTAATTTGTTCTAGACATAGGTTGGGATCCGTGATGCTTAGGCAATCTTCCCAGTTTATATCATTTAGGACTTGGTTTACTTGGTCCCACCTTATGTTTTTGTTATTGAAGTTGAATTTGGAGAAAGCTCCTCGCGGCTGATCACATTTTGTTGATCTGGGGCTCCCGCATGCATGTCTGGACCTCTATTATGTTGTGATCTGAGTATATTGTTTTTGATATGATGACATTTCGTATCAGATCATCATTGTTGGTGAAGATGAGGTCCAGCGTATTCTCTAATCTTGTGGACTCTACTATTTGCTGGTTTAAGGTGAACTTGGTGCAGAGATTTAAAAGTTCATGCATGTGTGAATTTTCATCTGAGCTGCCTCCTGGTGTTATCTCTGCTACCACATTGTTTGCAATGTTCCTCCATTTTAGGTGCCTGAGGTGAAATCCCCAGTAGCAAGATGTTGGG